>NMRB01002125.1:7553-21672 GCA_002633025.1 Notospermus geniculatus | reverse complement strand
CCCCTGTTCCGACGGGCCTGCATCGTGTCGACGACAAGAGGTTACAGGTACTCCCACATTTCGATGTGGCCGCACTTTTGGGAACATTTGAAAATTTTATACATTGTGAAAAACAATCTATATGAGCAGTAATATTGCAACAATCGGCGGCCCTAAAACACAACTAAGCCTTAGGTGTAAAATAAGCTTACAAACATGATTGCCTTTTGTATAGCCCAATGAAATTTAAACTATTTCTTCTTTGTGTGTACACTAACGTTCCGATGATGAAATGAGAGATTGCGGACATGAATCAAATTTCGTCGCTAAAATCTCGATCGATTTCAAATATCGAATGATCACAACCGTAAAACCACTTCCATTCCGTTGGATTCTCCGGTGTTTCTTCCACTAAATGCAGCTTGCCGGGTACGTTCGAACAGATACAGCGTCTAGGTAAGTTGTCCAGGTTTCGGTGCGATTTGTATGGAGGCAGAGCGTCGGGAAAATGACGAATGGTTTATTGCAGGTTTAACATGATACGCATTAAGACGTGTGTGATAGGGCCTTTACACTTCTCGGTAAAAGCCAAGTCGTCGGTAAGGAAGGACCATCCTCTTCCATTGCTCCGAGGTTTGCCCAAATGTCATGGTTTGTTCACTGGCAATGATCTCGTTTGCTGTCAGGGCGAAGTCTGTAAATGCAACCAACAGCCATCCATGTCGTTGGTTGGTGACATGCCGGCATACCCTGATGTTGGCAACCACGCCGGAGGATTACACGCCGGTGGGGACAGTGAACCAACGACCTGAGCATTGTTCGTGTATAATTAAAAGCTACACGCACCACACGGATGCGCCGGTTAAAGCCAGCAGCACACCAGGCGATATCGCAAGTTGCCACCGAGCTTCTCGCCAGCCACCGCGGATTGGGCGATATCGTTTTGGTAGCCTATTTTGTTTGTAATTGGGCAATCATCGCTGCATGGCGAGAAGGTTTGCAAGCATCATGTCCCCACACACCAGCAACCGATTTTGCTTGCTTGCGTCTGTGTTATCGCTTTTTTGTGCGCCCGGTATTGCCACTTTTTTCGACGGCCGAAGGGACTAAACCTTAGTCTCGCGCAGCCAGCCGTTTCGTTCCGCAGTAGGCTACTGGCACATAACGCCGTTATTGCTGTGATGCAGTGCACTGTGGGTAGTGCTGTAGCAGGTCACGTGACATAAGATGGCTGCTTCCATTATTGGATTATAATTTCACCTCACAACCTTCCAAAATGTCTACATCTGGCAATGAATCGATTAGCGAAGTAATCTTAGACTGCGTCCGGGACAGCATCAACTTTAAAACTGAGCAGGAATTGTGTATCTGTATGGGAGACGAGGTCGAGAAAACCCAACTGACATTTATGGTCGTCGCCATGATGAGATCACATGATATCACTTCTCTTGCCCAATCAGCAGCCGGATTGTCGTTTTCAAATGGGATGAATCGGTGGATGGGAATGAATGACTAGCTCTGTCCCTGATTAGCCAATCAGCATCCAGACCAAGATCTTGGTCTGCTCGTAACAGAAAAAGTGGCGTTATGACCCAGACGCTTTTTCGATCCCCAGATTCGAAACAGCGGCTGGGTGACCGAGACTAGGACTAAGGGCCGTATGCACCAAGCGAAGATTATCTTGAACTCAGGTTGAGCGACAACTTTTCTTCCATTGTCACATCATGCTCTGGCAAACCTGAACAATAGAAAAGTTGTGGCTCAACCTAAGTTCAAGATGATCTTCGTTTGGTGCGTACGGTCCTAAACCTAGTTCACACTGCAGGCGCGGTGCGACGCGGCGCGATCTGAACAAAGGATTACAACCTTCTTTCCGCATCGCAAGTGTGAACAGCTAGCTAGGCTTAACCGTGGAAACAGTCAGGCGCGAATCGCACTGCGTTGTACCGCGCCTGCAGTGTGAACAAGGCTTAACTACGTTGTCGGCGAATGACCCGATTTACTACGTACATTTTTGTAATGGATTTTTATAGGTCGTGTGGCTGCCGCTAGGTGGCGCCCTCTACGTCGGCAGTCAAATTACCCATTCATTCGGAACTTCCGAAGGCAACTGCTCGGCAATTTCCGTAGACACTCGCATTTCCCCTCGGACACAATTCCAAGGCAGCCATCTTGAATGCTATCACTTCTCTTGCCCAATCAGCAGCCGGATTGTCGTTTTCAAATGGGATGAATCGGTGGATGGGAATGAATGACTAGCTCTGTCCCTGATTTATTAGCCAATCAGCATCCAGACCAAGATCTTGGTCTGCTCGTAACAGAAAAAGTGGCGTTATGACCCAGACGCTTTTTCGATCCCCAGATTCGAAACAGCGGCTGGGTGACCGAGACTAGGACTAAGGGCCGTATGCACCAAGCGAAGATTATCAGGTTGAGCGACAACTTTTCTTCCATTGTCACATCATGCTCTGGCAAACCTGAACAACAGAAAAGTTGTGGCTCAACCTAAGTTCAAGATGATCTTCGTTTGGTGCATACGGTCCTAAACCTAGTTCACACTGCAGGCGCGGTGCGACGCGGCGCGATTTGAACAAAGGATTACAACCTTCTTTCCGCATCGCAAGTGTGAACAGCTAGCTAGGCTTAACCGTGGAAACAATCAGGCGCGAATCGCACTGCGTTGTACCGCGCCTGCAGTGTGAACAAGGCTTAACTACGTTGTCGGCGAATGACCCGATTTACTACGTACATTTTTGTAATAGATTTTTATAGGTCGGTGGCTGCCGCTAGGTGGCGCCCTCTACGTCGGCAGTCAAATTACCCATTCATTCGGAACTTCCGAAGGCAACTGCTCGGCAATTTCCGTAGACACTTGCATTTCCCCTCGGACACAATTCCAAGGCAGCCATCTTAAATGCGCAACGATTTCAATGCGTTTCTGGTGGTTCGGATGCGCGGTCGCCTCATCACACCCTGCGCATGAACGAAATAGTTCACACAAAAACGTTGCGTTATTGATCAATAATTGGCAGATTGGGTGACATATTTAGCAGGCCAAAATTCGGCGAAAATAGTTCCACGGTCGGTCACGTGGGTTTGTTGATAACAACATGGCTGCCTTGGACTTGTGTCCGAGGTAAAATGCGCCGCCCAGTGGATAGATAAGCAGTTCGCCTCAGATCGTTCCGAATGTTACCCATTAAGGCCAATTCATACTTTTGCGTTTTTCGCGTTGCGCTTGTCCGTTTCCTATGCGAGTGCGTGGTAGGAAAAGTGAATTTTATTGTTGGTACCACACATAAACATAGGGAACGCACAAGTGCAAAGCGCAAAACGGAGAAGTAGGAATCTAGCTTTAGAGATCGCATACCGGTACAAGGGCCATGGGGCCATATTCACGAAGTCTTCGCAACTTTGCGTGCACGTAAGTCTATTGTTTGGCTGCACAATACCCTATTGTTCGGTTGACTACCTTTATGATAGATGGCGTGCACGCAAAGTTGCGAAGGCTTCACGAATATGGCCCCAGCCGATCGCGAAGCCTTGTGAAGCAAGTGGTATGCCATGGGGCCATATTCACGAAGTCTTCGCAACTTTGCGTGCACGTAAGTCTATTGTTTGGCTGCACAATACTCTATTGTTCGGTTGACTACCTTTATGATAGATGGCGTGCACGCAAAGTTGCGAAGGCTTCACGAATATGGCCCCAGCCGATCGCGAACCCTTGTGAAGCAAGTGGTATTAAACCAACGCATCCGTATCCGTGTAGCTATCTGCATTCACAGCCTAAGGCTCGTCTACACGATCATACATTTGTTCAAAACATCCTCATTACATTTGTATGATGATGTTCATGGACAGATATTTGATTGTGTAGGCTGTTTTCCCAACAAACTTGAACAGCAACCAACATATGTATACATATGGAGTCAGTCGGCGCGAATTGCAATGACCAGATTACGTGTCACAGCAATCACTGCCTTGAAATCGAAAAGGGCAGACACACAAACCCGCCGATACCTAGGGAAGTTAGATACTGCTCATTTTTAGCGTGTTCGTTTACTTGCCTAGGCCTCACCTGGGTGAGATCCATCGGCGTTCTTTTTCGTGTGACGTCATGATCTGGGGTCTGTCGGGCCTGCCCGAAGTAATCACCTCGCCGAGGTGATTAGTTGGGGAAGTATCCCAGAATGCCTTTCAACACAATGGCGTCGAACGTGCCGAATCCACCATTTTTACCCAAACTGGATATAAATAATGGTTAGCATGCAACTATAGATGCAGATAGGGAGGATAAAATTGCTGCCAGGGCGACTTACATCTTCTGGTCGTCCATGTCGTCTGCTGGTGTGTCAGTGCCATTGTGCCGTCAGTTTGCCTGATCACGTGGTGCAAACTTACACGGGTGAGACCCAACAGCGTTCGTGAATGTGGCTTTATTGAGCATGCGCGACGGTCGCTCAGAAATTTACTCCGGGGAGGCCCAGGCAAGTAAACGAACACGCTATTTGTAAAACAAATTATGATAAGAATATCCTTGGAGATGAGAAACACTTCCTCGTAGAATGTGGCCAACTAACAGATGAAAGGAAACATCTCTTTGATACATTGACTCAAATGCCTTCAAAAACATGAATCACTCAGAAGATGGTTTAATCTTTTACCTGCTTAATTCAGAAAAGAGTGAAGTTAATCAGGTGGCTTCCTTCTGCGAGTATCATGTTTTGAACAAATGTATGACCGTGTAGACAGGCCTTTACACCACGCTGAATCCAATCTTCCAACAGGTAATTTCGTGCAGCCTATTCGATTTAAAGGAGTTAGACGCCGAAGTTGTAAACACTCACTCACTGGTTCTCTATCCACGGACGCCTGTGGTGCTGCCACCTATTGTCGGTGATATGTACTGACGCGAATATCGTGAGTGAGTTGCATCGGACCGGGAACCAGTCTAACGATCACGGGTGCTGCCACCTGCACGAAGGAATAAAACTAGTTTGCCGACCATATTTGTAAACAAACCACCTTGTTTACAACTTCGGCGTCTAACTCCTTTAAGAGAACTGTCCCCTTTACATTTCCTTTTATTGTCAACCATCATTGAGGAACTGTTTTCATCATCATCATCATCATAATGGCGTCGTGAGCCGGGTTGGCTCTTTGCCGTTTTATGGCTATGGCAACGAATGGAACGTTGACACCGGAACATACCGATGTCTTACTTTAATATACGACATCAGTAGCCGCTTGGAAGCTTACCTTCAACCCCTCATAGCAATGGTAGGATTGGTCGGCAATATCATATCATTCTTGATTTTATCACTGCCCGTCTACAAGGACAGTTCCACCTGTACCTTAATGAGGGGGATGGCGGTCTCAGATTCAGTATACCTCATTATGTACATTCTACAACGGACGGTCATCTCACTCTTACACGAGAAAATTCGTACAATGCCAAACTTTAAATGGCTTTGTAACACCTATCTCTTTTGGTATTACTACGCAGGCCTCATTTCTTCCATCATACTTCAAACAATGTCTCTAGAACGACTGTTAGCCATGCTTTTCCCACTCAAAGCTCGGACCTGGGGTAGCGTAGGGAAGGCAAAGCGTTTCTTGCTCGGCCTGTTCACCTGTCTTGGTTTGGTACTTCTACCACTGAATCTGTTACGCGAGCGGCAAAAAGCATTCGCAGGTTGGTTATGCCCGTTTCACTTTTCTGGCCATCTGGCGACGATATACAACCAAGCTTACTCAACCTTAGGTATGTTTATTCCCGTCACGGTCATCATTATCTGCAACATCGGGATTTTACTGACTTTGAAGATCAACGAAAGGAGAAGAGAAGAACTGACCACAGACTCCAAAGCTACAAGTAGGCAGGTTATTCGGATGCTAATGGTCGTTTCCACGACATTTTTTGTGTTTAAAACCCCTTCTATAATACGGAGGGTTTTTTGGAATCGCTACCATTCCACCGTCGACCACGATTCGCCGTTGATAACTGCACTGCATAGACTTACCGTTACTATCACGGAAATCATTGATGCGGGTAACTACGCTTTTAACACATATATCTATATTTTTCCTGTGAAGAAATTTCGACAGAATGTGAGGTATGTCTGTTCTTGCACCAAGCAGAAGGACACAAAAGCCTAGTTCGAATTGGTAAATTCATCCACATTGAGTTGGTCAAAGACGGTGTATAAAAATTCAATACATGTACATTTGACCAAACAAAGTGGAATGAATTTAACAGATAGAATTCTTACCAGAAATAATGTCATGGATGGACTGGAGAAACCGTCTATACAGCTCTGTTATTGAACCACGTGTTATTTCCACTCTTTTCCTTTAAAATAAGTCCCACAAAAACTCCAATCCACCCTTTCATGACACATTGTCATTCGGCATATACATGCAGTTGATCATGTTGATACATCTGAAAACACGAATTGATTTGCGATTGTATGTGCAAAGTGCAAAGTGTAGGCTTATAGGGCGGCGCACACTAGCGATTTTTCTAGGCGACCGGCCTTGCGACCACAGAAGCGACTGAACATATTTTCAGTCTTTTTAGTTTTTGTTGACTCCTTTGCGACAAATGCTTCCTTGGAAGATCAGTGATGTCGTGGATGACATCACTGATCGACCTCAAGGTACATGTAATTATCGCAGGCGACGTAGTAGTCGCATCGGTAGTCGCCCCCATTTTAGTCGCAGGTGTGCGCCGCCCTTAAAGCCTGCCGCACACTGGAGCTATCTGCTGAGCAAAAAGTCATCGAGACCGTTTGCTCAGCAGATAGCTCGCGTGTGTGCGTATTTTTCGCTGAGTTCGGTCATACTTTGTTTTTGAGCTTTGCTGGTCATTGGGGTGGTGCAGTCTTTAGTGGTGTGTTCGATCCTTGGCTTTAGTTAGTCGGGGTGGGTATTGCTTTGTGGTTTCGATTTGGGTCGTTGGTGTGCAAGACCTCAATGTTGGGATGCATGATGACGTCAACCCTGTCCTCTCTGAGCAAGGGAAGATGATGACGGAGGGTCATCGTCTTCCCTTGCTCGGAGGTTTGCCCAAGGATCATGGTTTATGCCCCAGTTTGCCGTCCGGGCGAGGTCTAAATGCAACATAGAACCGTCCATGTAGTCGTCGTTGGTGAGTCTCAGCCATTACACCGACATCGTGTCGACAACAAGATGTTACAGGTACTCCCACATTTCGATGTGGCCGCACTTTTGGGAACATTTGAAAGTTTTACATACATGTGAAAAACAATCTATGAGCGGTAATATTGCAACAATCGGCAGCCAAAAAACCCAACAACCCTTATTACAAATGAGGTGTAAGCTTACATGTAAAATAAACTTAAAAACTTGATTGCCTTTTGTGTTGCCAAATGAAATTTAAACTTCTTTTAGTTTAGGGTGCACAGTACGTTAAACGTGGTGAAATGAGAGGTTGTGCACATGAATCAAATTTCGCCCCTAAAAACCCGATCGATTTCAAATGTACTTCCATCTCGTTAGATTTGCGGTGTTTCTGCCACTAAATGCAGCTTGCCGGGTATGTTCGAACGGATACAGCGTCTATGTGAGTTGTCCAGGTTGCAGTGCGATTTGTATGGAGGCAGAGCGTCGGGAAAATGACGAATGGTTCATTGCCGGTTTATAACGTGATACGCAATAAGACGTGTGATAGAGCCTTTACACTTCTCGATAAAAACCAAGTCGTCGGTATTAGGAAGGATCATCCTCTTCATTCCCTTGCTCCGAGGTTTGTTCAATGATCTCGTTTGCTGTCAGGGCGAATTCTGTAAATGCAACCTACAGCCGTCCATGTCGTTGGTTGGTGACATACAGGTGTAAAGGGAAAGAATGTCCCCAGGAAAAACTGTCCCAGGAACAAAAGATCCTATTGTTACATTCTACATGTAATCTCTGGAGATTGGTCTTCTATAGTCATGCCGCTTATTCCGTCATTCAACAATAGAAGTGGACACTTTTTACAGGGGGACACTCTGTACCGTTACACCGGCATACCCTGATGTTGGCAACCACGCCGGAGGATAACAAAAAAAGACTGATGGTTGGCCGGTGGGATAGTGAACCAACGACCTGAGCATTGTTCGTGTATTAAACGCTACACGCACCACACGGATGCGCCGGTTAAAGCCAGCAGCACACCAGGCCATATCGCAAGTAGTGCCAACGATCTTCTCGCCAGCCACCGCGGATTTGGCGATATCGTTTTGGTAGCCTATTTTGTTTGTAATTAGACAATCATCGCTGCACTCTAAAATCGATAGCGGATTTTGTTTACATTTGGCTGGTGTTTGTAAACACAAAATTCAGCCAATCAAAATGCACGAAAATTTCTTTGTTGACATTCTGGAGAAGTTTGTTTACATTTTTTCCTGAAAATTCGTCCCCTTCACGACCGTTTGAAGAGGATTTTATTCTCAATTTTAATGAGCTGTGCGGTCCCATGCGCTGCTGACACCAAGCGGTAACAACTGGAAATAAGGCGCCAGGCCCTTCCTCTTTATACCTATTTAGCATGAACTTACAATAGGCCGTAAATCCATGTGTACGCCCATATCAAAGTTTCATGCCATTTTTGGGACAGTAAGACTATCTTAAAAAATCGTTCAGTAGTCAGTGGTGTACAGGGATCTGTCACTAAGCTAAAGTCGATTGCTTCATGAAGAATCAGTTTGCGAATATTTCTAATTATCGGCACCCGTTTCGAGTAGGCCTACACAATGAAATACCATACAACGTACCTCCCATTCACACAAATTATAAAGGGCGAACAATGCCAAAAGAGGAATGAATTTCTATTGAAAACAGGTTAAAGTCAAAAATCACCGTTTATTCTTGACGGATCAAAAAAAGCTTCTGTAACTTTTTAGCGTCACTTCTTACCTAATCAAGGTTGAATCTGCGGGGAGAATACTTGTTTGTGTACTTCTAATTTTGTGCTCGCGTTTTTCGACCTCAAACCGCAAGCTAACCACAACGTGTGCCATATATGGTCATCGCACTACACGAGAAAGAGATGTACACGAAGCACTACGTTCAAACGGTCGTGCCTTTCAAATTCTATTTCTAAATCAAAATTTTTCGCTGTCGATTCGCTTTAAGTTGTCATGTGGGGGATTTTGGCTAATGTTGCAATGTACTTATCCTCCAAACATTCATCTATAGAATAGGTCATCTTTGTTGTTTGGAAATATTTAGGCCCCTTTTTAAGGGTTTCAAAAAATGTGAACACTATTTTAGAACGGAAACGCCAGTTCAGAACACCAATTTTGTCCCGGGTTTGAGAACACAACACCAAACAGAACACCTAAATGGTGTTCTGTTTGGTGTTGTGTTCTCAAACCCGGACTTTTTAGAGTGTGCATGGCGAGAAGGTTTGTAAGCATCCATGTCCAAGCATCCACACCAGCAACCGATTTTGCTTGCTTGCGCTTGCGTTACCGCTTTTTTTGTGCAGGCTTAAAGGCGCCCAGTGTTGGCACTTTTTCTCGACAGCCGAACTTCGGAAGGGACTAACTACGTTGTCGGCGAATGACCCGATTTTAATACTACGTACATTTTGTAATGGATTTATGTAGGTCGTGTTGCTGCCGCTAGGTGGCTCTGGCTCCCTCTACATGTACGTCGGCAGTCAAATAACCCATTAAGGCCAATCCATACTTTGCTGCGTTTTGCGCGTTGCGCTTGTCCTTTTCCTATGCGAGTGCGTGGTAGGAAAAATGAATTTTATTGTTGGTACCACACACAAACATAGGGGACGCACAAGTGCAAAGCGCAAAACGGAGAACTATGAATCTAGCTTTAGAGATCGCATACAGGTGTGAAAGAAATCCAAGTCCCTCAGGAACCAAAGTCCTGTCTTATTGTTCAGGGTGGGATTAGAATATATGGCTAGATGAGAGACTATATGACCGTTCGAATATAGCCTTACAATAGCGGGCTATTGTTTGACGGACTTGCATTCCTAGTAGGACGCTGATTCCTGTCACACCTGTACCGTGGTCCTTTAACAAAGACTTCAAGGGCCATGGGGCCATATTCACGAAGTCTTCGCAACTTTGCGTGCACGTAAGTCTATTGTTTGGCTGCACAATGCCCTATTGTTCGTTGACTACCTTATGATAGATGGCGTGCACGCAAAGTTGCGAAGGCTTCACGAATATGGCCTCAGCCGATCGCGAACCCTTGTGAAGCCAGTGGTAACCAACGTTTCTGTGTAGCTCTCTCTATTCACAGCCTTACACCACGCTGAATCTAATCTTCCATTTACAGGTAATGTCATGCAGCCCATTCAATTTTAAAAGATTGTTCCCTTTACATTTCCATTTATTGTTAACCATCATCATTCAAGAACTGTTTTATGGCTATGGCAACGAATGGAACATTGATATCAGTACATACCGATATCTTACTATACGATATCAGTGCCATTTTGGAAGCTTACCTTCAACCCCTCATTGCTGTGGTAGGATTGGTTGGCAATATCATGTCATTCTTGATTTTATCACTACCCGTCTACAAGGACAGTTCCACCTGTATCTTAATGAGGGGGATGGCGGTGTCCGATTCAATGTACCTCATGTACTTTCTGGAACGGACAGTCATCTCAATCTTACACGAAAAAATTCGCACAATGCCAAACTTTAAATGGCTTTGTAATACATACCTTTCTTGGTCTAATTACGCAGAACTCATTTCTTCCATCATACTTCAAACAATGTCTCTAGAACGACTGTTAGCCATGCTTTTCCCACTCAAGGCTCGGACATGGGGTAGCGTGGGGAAGGCAAAGCGTTTGTTGATCGGCCTGTTCACCTGTCTTGCCGTGGTGCTTTTTCCAATGAATCTGTTTCGCAGGAGGCGAAAAGAATTCGAAGGTTGGTTATGCCCGTTTCACTTTTCTGGCCATCTGGTGACGATATACGATCAATTTATCTCAATTTTCGGTATATACATCCCCCTCACGGTGATTGTCATCAGCAACACAGGGATTTTACTGACTCTGAAGATCAACGAAAGAAGAAGAGAAGAGCTGACCACAGACACCAAAGGTACAACAAGTAGGCAGGTTATTTGGATGCTACTGGTCGTTTCCACGACATTTTTCGTGTGTAAATCCCCCACTATAATACGGAAGGCTTTTTGGAGTCTGTACCGGTCGACCGTCGGCCATTATTCACCTTTCATAACTGCGTTGCACAGACTTACCACGACTATCGGGGAAGTCACTGACGCGTGTAATTACGCTTTTAACACATACATCTATATTTTTTCTGTGAAGAAATTTCGACAGAATGTGAGGTATATCTGTTTTTGTAGCAAGTAGAAGGAAACAAAACCAAACTGAACGGTTCGTTGTAAAAAATCGACAAATCCGAGTCCATTCCAAATTAAGTTGGTCCAAGAACCATACGCGTTTGTCCTAACTTAACTGGAATGAACTATAGCGGTTGAAATCGTAGAATAATGACATGACTGGACTTGAGAAACCGTCTTTCTGTATTCTAGACAATGTCGGATGCCCATGGTGATGAAGAACGACACTCTCACTTCACAGGTTAGTAATGTTAGATTGAAGCTTTGAGAAAATAGCGGAAACGAATTAAGAAATCGGTCTGTAAAAGTAGCAACCTATTAGTGATTACTATTGATGACCCTAAAAACACAACCTGCATGTACCTTATTCCAACAGGGCTTACAAACTTGATTACCTGCCGATCTGCGAAAAAAAGAAACAAAAATGTATCAAATTAACATCAAAAGTCTTGTTTTATTCAGCTTAGATTGAATATGATCTTTAAGGAATCGTTTGATTCCTTTATTATATGATACAATGAGAGGAATGAACAAATCAAATTTCGTCGCTTGTTGAAAAACGACTCAAATTCATCCATCGAATGATTCTGCGGTGTTGTTGTCAAAGCCTCTGTTAGAAATACATGTACGTCTTGCTGATAATGTTGGAGGAGAACCAACGTCTCCATAAGCTACATACATGCACAGTACGGTACGGTACATGTACATAGGTACATGTAACACACGGCTTACCGTGTGATTTTCGGAAGTACTCGAGACAGAGCGGCGGGAAAATAAAAAAAGGATTTACAGCGGAGCGGAGCAAGAAAGGCACATTAGTGTTTGAGGGCTTTCGCTTCTCCATGAATACCAAGCTTTTCATGATGACAGAGAGTCATCGTCTTCTCTTCCTCGGAGGTTTACCCAAGGATCATGGTTTATGCTCTAGTTTACTGTCCGGACGGAGTCTGTAAATGCAACATAGAACCGTCCATGTAGGCCTAGTCGTCGTTGGTGATCTGCAGCCATCTGCAACATCACAAGCAACACAACAACGCCTGGTCTTATACATAGTTACCTTGAGACTAGAGCATCGTTTGTGCACTTTTTTTCCATCCTCCTTGAAGAGTTAACAGGTAATTTCATACATACATGTACATCGTACGGATTACACAGTATATGCATGTATGTCCCAATCAGGAGGAAATAATTATTTCCTCCTGTCCCAATGAAACAGGGACCGGTGTAAGTTTTTCAATGCGGCCCGTCTGCCAGTGTGACATTACAATTGAATAGATTGACGTAATATTATTTGATATGATATGATATGATACATGTACATTTGTATGATATGATGATATGATGATTTATTTGACCAATACAACACAAATATTTACAAGGCATTTTTGTACAATGGCCAGGATACAAACAAAGATCCTAGAGGATCGCTATAAACGTTCATGCCCTTGCAGAAATGAGGTGAAAAATATTTAATCCAGCGATGTCCAAGTGAGTTTAGGTCAGAGGTCAAGGTCACAGTTAACTAGCTCTAGAGTAGTAAACTTCTCATCGGAAACCATTGACATCGCTCCGATGTCCTTTTCTTGTTTGATATGATATGATATGATACATGTATGATATGATGATATGATGATTTATTTGACCAATACAACACAAATATTTACAAGGCATTTTTGTACAATGGCCAGGATACAAACAAAGATCCTAGAGGATCGCTATAAACGTTCATGCCCTTGCAGAAATGAGGTGAAAAATATTTAATCCAGCGATGTCCAAGTGAGTTCTAAATCAAACTTTTTCGTGCACAAATGTAACAGTTTCTAATCGAACAATTCAAGCTATAGTTCTCAATCATATGATTCGTGTAATAGTTGGTCACGTGCCTGGAATTGACCAATCAGCGCGGGGTTACATCGTAAAAGTAGATCTTTAAAAACCCAGCTTTCTCCATTAAAGGCACTTAAATATTCTGTTTGACACAGAAATAACAAGGCATCAGAGAAGCTGTGTCCCCCGCAGGTGTGCTATTTTTGATGCGGGGGCATATTGAAGTCACCAAGTAGGCCTATGTAGCTAGGCCTATCAACAATATGATGTAGGCCTACTGTAGTTGTGCATGTGTGGGTGGCATGCAGATCAGTGTAGCTCCACGGCGGTGTGTGCGTCTGACATCGCTGGGCCTATTTTATGCCAGCACAGGGTATGTACACACTGTAAAAACAGTGCTGTGGAAGAGCAGAAAACAAACCCGGTGTGGAATGTCACCAAATGTTCTCCAAAGTACACCAGTTGTAACCAACTAAGTAGGCCTAGTGGCAGTTTTCCAATCCTGAAAGAGGTCAATAAATAGTTTGCAGCGAAGATTTCTGCACTTCACCCTAGAAAAGTGACTTTTATTCAGTTCAGAAGGTGCATGACGACGTGTGAGTGACTGAGCATGCTGCATGATGTGAGACGACTGGTTTACGGCAAATCGCGACATTGCAATTTGGTTGTCGTTCTGTATTCGTAGGAAGTTAAAAGTATAAGAAAAACACTGGTAATGTTTTCATTTATTGTTCTGTTTACAGTTGAACTATTGATGCAGAGATTATATTTAATTAAGGTCACATTCTTTGCTAAATCGACGAACAAATCTGGAGCGTGACCTCGTTTCCAGGCGGCATGTTGTGTATGATGAGTACATTGCACGCTGTGTAAGTGGTAATCATATGTCGAGGTTGGTGTTGTGGACGACGGACGAGACCCGTTTGTAAGTCCCCTGCAGTCTGTCGACTGCGGGGGACAA
>NMRB01002124.1:110707-120709 GCA_002633025.1 Notospermus geniculatus | reverse complement strand
AAAATATGCAATTGTACACTTTTTTAGGGAACTTTGCTCGTAATTTTACACCAAAATATGCGATTGCACACATTTTTAGGAAACTTCTTCCCCCAAAATTGAAAATGGTGTAGGCAGGTCTGGATTAGCCAGCCGTTTTACTAAATTTGCCTCCTGATGTTTGCATTTTAAAGATCATATACAATGCGTGGACTTTGACAAGTCATTTTGCTGTGTTACTCAGGGAAGCCAGCTCCACTTGAATTAACTCTTTGCAACCCACATACTTATACTTATTCACTTCTCAGTGACCACTGACCTACTTCCATGACCTAATGACCTACTTAAAGACGAGATGAGCCAAGGTAGTCATGTTTGACGGGTGGGTTTGAACTGACCTACTGACCTACTCCCATGGGCCATGGCCTACTGACGTACTTAAAGCCATATTGGACTTGAGGTGGCCATATGTGACACATCTTATTTGTTGTACTTAAATCCATGCCACCCACTTTCTCTCACTACAAATAATATATCACAACTTATTTCACTGGCACATCGCCAATGTTCACCAACAAAGATGAATTCCTCTATGACTTCAGATCATTCACATCACAACACAGCACAGCTTGCCTCAGCCATACTTACTTATCTCTAGGGCGGTCTTCAAATTGACTGTCAAGTCAATTCTAGTTGACATTGTTAGTTCAGCGAGAGCCAATCACAGTTGTCCTATTCAATGAGGTGGTGGACGAGGGTTGGGCTTACCGCGCCGCGCCTTCGCGCGCGTCTTTAATGAAAGAAACCTATTAGGCATCAATCACTAGCACTAACGGGCAGCACGCCTTAAACCACTAGGCCAAATCCCTATCTTCTAAAAAGATAGTTCAATGGCCCAGGTTAAAGGAGACGTCCATCAGTACCCTGCCAGTAGCCCAAACAATCTCCGAACCCAAACATTTTTATGTTATGCGAGGGGTCACATGAAGGAGTCACATTGAAGGGTCACACTGAAGGGTCACATTGAAATGATGAAATGCCAATTATCAGTAAATTATTATGCAGCATTTTTTCATGTGTTGATTAGTTTTAGTTAATTCGTAGAATTGTTCTGGGAGATGTCTGAAGCGGCCTGCGTGTCACCTCGCGTCTAACTGAGACTAAAGACGGAAGGCGGCGCTATCGTCATTGCACATGCATACACACACTACACTGATTGCCGTCTCTATCCACTGTCTGCCAATTTTCACTGCTTCACTTCAATAACTTTATTAGTTTTCAATCACACAATAATTTTCAATCAATACAATAGTTCTCAATCACGCACAATATGCCTGCTAAATGTTATTAGGCCTACCGGTATATGGCTGGGCATTTTATTGCCTTTCTTCTTGCATTGCCTTGGGCTGCCCAAAAAGGTAGGTCTAGGCCTTTCGCCTATAGTAGTTCCAAATCGGGCCTCTGATTTAGAAAAACGGGACACTGATTTAGAAAGTGTGCTTCATCACCAATGATAAGTGAAGGTGAGTAGGCTAAAGCCATGTAGCCATAAAGCCATCCAGATTGTTCTACAGACCGGATTCCTCTGATCCCTCCGATTCCTCTGATTCCTCTAAATCGACATGGCCGAAATGAACGCACGTCACTGAACAAAAATGTGAGGCGGATCGGCGCTGTTCACTTGCTCATTTCTCTGAAATTGTGAGTGTAACTTGCGATAAATTTGGGCCATTGCGATGAGCGCAAAAGCTGACGATATTCGCTGCTATTTGGGCGATTTTGATTGCAAAACTGCCGTCTCAGTTGACGCGAGAAACAAAATGGCTGCCTAAACAGCAGACCGTTTTACTCGTTCACCGCGAATTAAGTAATAGCCCTATGTGCCAAATATAGACCCCGTTGCAGGATAACCTAGAAATCTGCGTATAGGATTCCATGTCAACGTCAACTTCAGCCATTTCACCAACTCAAACTTGTAGTACCGGTATTATAAAAACTAATATACAATCACCATCGTATTCCAACATCTTCTCCAAAATTTATCGTTCAGAAACGGATATAGGCCTACCCTCTAAAGGCCCGTTTCCATTTTAGCGGATTCTGCCGCGTCTTGCGGCAAGCGGAGCGGTGTTCACAGGCATTGGGATAATCAATAGGCCATTGTATTGTTAAACCATCGAAGGATTATCCAAAGCCCTGGGAAAACCGCACCGCTAGCCGGAAACCGCCGCGGAATCCGCTACAGTAGAAACAGGCCTTTAAATACACCTAAAAACCACCTCCCAAAAAAATTGCACAGCATTTCTGCTAAAAACACATTGCTCATAACAACAGAGATACGGCACAAAAATATTGCCGGGCCAGACAGTGTTGAAAATCAGGGTCACCTTGTGAACCAATTACATGTATTGCCCCCTATATGCCAATGCTCGGGGAGGCAATGAAACTTCGGCGCCTCCTGATCGTAGCAGCCTATCAAACATCGCGCCAGGAGTGGGCAAGTGGTGAACTCGTCGAATTGAGGCGAATGTGAAACGTATGGGCGAAGCCCCACTATAGTACCAATGTCGCCCGCAAAGACCGCCACTGATGATCTCATACCACTATACTATATAAACTCCCTACGCAGTTGTGTATCGCGCCCCCTTCGGTTTACCCGCTCTCCACAACTGCTTAACTTCGTAAAATTCGCCGCGTCTGGTCAACAGATGGCGTCAGGGCCTGGCGCGAATTTTACAGCCTATCAGCACGCTGCTTTCAGAACTCTTTGGCCCGTTGGCAACGGATGTTCTTGTGCTACCATGGCTACGAACCGCTCGGCCAATGAAAAAGTGTCTCAGGCCAGCTTGGTTACCGGTTGCTCGGTGCCCTCATTGGTCAACTCTCTCAGCGCCATCTGTTGACCAAACGCGGCGAATCTTACGAAGTTAAGCAGTTGTGGAGAGCGGGTAAACCGAAGGGGGCGCGANGTGCATTCTGCAGATGGGCTGCTCACAGCCCATCTGCAGAATGCACGTCACAAACCTCAGGTACAACTATTGCAGTCTATCAATTCAGCTACTTGGCCTAGTATTCATGTTTCTCTTTTTCATCTATTTCAGAATTTGGCACGTGTTTTCTGTAGCCGCGATTTGCTTCCTGCAACACATTATTTAGTGCAAACGAACTTTCGCAGCTTCAGCGCAACAACCTCTTCCGGTACCACCCACATCTACACACCGTATAGGCTTAAATCTATACCTAGCACCTCTCTTTCACTTCACTGGATGACGAAAACACATGAAAAGAACTCTATTGATTTGAAATAAATGTCAATCGTCGGAGAGGAGGAGCTCTTGCGTCGGTCTGAACGTAGCAGTCAGTTGAGGCGGCAGCGTGGAGGAACAAGGCACTTTGCAACAAAAGTGAGAAGTCCTTCTGATACTACACTACATCATGATGGAATCTTGCAACCTGACCAAGGGAACATTGTGTCGTGTCATGGATACAGTACGTGCATGTGACTTATTTTACAAGAAGCTCTTTCATGGAAACCTACGGTGGCTTACGGTGGCTGGGAAAGGACACGCATAAATTTTTTTTAGAAAAGTTTCGTAGCGTGAAAAAATTATTTTTCGTAAGTTGCGTAGCATGAAAAATTATTTTTCGTTTTCCCGACTTTTTACTTCTGTTTTCCCGACTTTTCTTGTTTTGTGTAACATGAAAAATTATTTTCGTTTTCCCGACTTTTCATTTGCCTGACTTTTTACTAGCATGTAAAATTATTTTTCGTTTGCCCGACTTTTTAGTAGCGTGCAAAATTATTTTCGTTTTCCCGACTTTTCATTTTCCTGACTTTTTTCTAGCATGTAGATTTATTTTTCGTTTTCCCGACTTTTTAGTAGCGTGCAAATTTTTTTTTTCGTTTTCCCGACTCATTTTCCTGACTTTTTACTGGCATGAAAAATTATTTTTTTCGCTTTCTCGACTTTTTACTTCCGTTTTCCTGACTTTTCACTTCCGTTTTCCCGACTTTTCTTGTTTTGTGTAGCGTGGAAATTTTTTTTTGTTCTCCCGACTTTTTACTAGCATGAAAAATTATTTTTCGTTTTCCCGACTTTTTTACTTCCGTTTTCCCGACTTTTTACTTCCGTTTTCCCGACTTTTTGGGTTGCAGTATGCAGTTAGCTTTGTACCTGTGCGCGTATATACCCCATACGGTAGTGCATAAAAAAACTGTCGATATCTTTTATGGTCGAGATGTTCCAGGTGTGTAGAGGCAACTGTTATGAGTGTGTTGTCTTTTGCTCGATTTTTGAATAGTAATACTGAATCTGTCAGTATTTGAAATATGGACATATCTGTGCATGAGCAGAGTGTACGACCGTCGGTAAATTGGCCTGTCATCTGGACAGATTCCAGGGAATGGCTCTGCCCGGTAGCCACTTCAAAATGCCCGGGGTAGCAGATTTATAATAATAATAATAATATAATAATAATAATAAAAGAATTTGTATAGCGCCACTTTAAACCTAATTGTCAGTGGCGCTTTACATAAAGTACATGTAGAAGTAAGCGACCGGAATTAAAACATTTTGGTTAAAATATCTAGAATGACTGATTAAAAATATACGTTTTAAGACATTTTTTAAAACTATTGACTGTCTGACATTGCCTGACAGCCAATGGGAGTTGGTTCCAGAGCCGTGAGGCGCCGGCACTGTATGCCCTATCACCAGCCGTCCTCTTTCTGGCTTTATAGTGTGCCAGTCTAGGTGCGGCTCCAGCCCTGGTATTTCTTCCTGCATGAAAGAGGGGCAGCTGAAGATACGCAGGGCCACCACCATTCACGGCCCTGAAAGCAAAAATTAAAATTTTGAATTTAATCCTAGCCTCAACAGGGAGCCAGTGAAGTTGTTTGAGCACAGGAGTTATGTGATCTCGCTTTTTGGTGTTCGTGACCAGTCGCGCTGCTTGGTTCTGTAATTTCTGAAGCCGTCTGATTTCGTATTCAGGCAAACCTAAGTACAAGGCATTGCAAAAGTCGAGTCTTGAAGTAATAAAGGCATGTGTTAGGGTAACAAGAAGTTCATTAGGAAGGTACTTTTTCACGGAAGCAATTTTACGTAAATGAAAGTAACCTGCTGACACCACACTGGATATTTGCTCATGAAAGGACATTGTGTCGTCAAAGATGAAACCAAGGTTACGAGCTTTAGTGGACGGCCTAATTTCAGCATCACCCAACCGCAAGATGGCATTGTTTGGTCGTAAATTGCGTTGTCGAGGGGGAACGAGTACAAGAAACTCAGTCTTTAAATCGTTCAACTTCAACCTGTTAACACCCATCCACTGACGGACCTCACTGAGACAAGATTCTACCGTGCTGATGGCAGATGAAAAGGATGACGTCGAAGTCAAATTGAATGCCCGGCAGATTTGCGTGTCATCAGCATAAAAGTGGGAGGTCACGTCGTGGTCCTGCATGATACTAGCCAATGGTTGGGTGTAACAGGAGAACAAAAGCGGTCCAAGGACACTTCCCTGTGGAACCCCAAATTTCAAGTCACGCACATCCGACAAACTGTTCCTAACTTTGACCTTAAAGGTGCGGTTGGCCAGGTATGACTGGAACCAGGCAAGAACAGTGCCACTAATGCCAAAAACATTTCTCAACCTTGTTAAAAGGATGGTGTGGTCTATGGTATCGAACGCTGCCGATAGATCTAAAAGAACCATGACCACACCATCTCCTCCATCAAAGCTACGAAGAACACCATCAGCCACTGAGGTCAGAGCTGTTTCAACGCTGTGACCAGGGCGATATGCGGACTGATTAGGGGCATAGAGGTTGTGCCTGGCGAGATGGCTATGGAGACGAGCAGCCACAACTCTCTCCAACAATTTAGAGAAATATGACAAGTTTGAGACAGGGCGGAAGTTTTTCAGGTCGGAGATATCAGCACCCTGTTTCTTCAGAATGGGAGTGACAATAGCAAGTTTCATCTCATCCGGAAATACCCCAGTTTTAAGGGATTCATTAATCAGATCCACCATTTGGGGCAGGATCCCGGGCAAGGTGTCCTTAAGTAATGCTGCAGGGATTGGGTCCAGGATTGATGTCTTAACAGGGGTGTATTAAGTTCACCAACTGTAACAGGTTCAAAATCAGAAATGAGTGAGCCCGGGGTTTCACAACGCTCCAGACATGTGACTGGAACAGATCTGTCCAACTCATTACGAATTTTCCGTATCTTTTCATCACTCTGTTATGTAATCCCTAGCAACAGCATAGCAACTGCATCGTTCTGTGGTACGCCTCGGATCATTTCAATATTACTGATTAGAATTCAACTAAACCTTGTGGGATGATAATGGGGAGGATATGCTACGCCATGGTACCAGTCATTATCCAATTATGTAATCCCTAGCAACAGCATAGCAACTCCATTGTTCTGTGGTACGCCTGGGATCATTTCAATATTACTGATTAGAATTCAACCAAACCTTGTGACATGATAATGGGGAGGCTAAGTTACGTCATGGTACCACTCATTATCCAATTATATAATCCCTAGCAACAGCATAGCAACTCCGTTGTTCTGCGGTATCTCTGGGATCATTTCAATATTATTGGATAGAATTCAACCAAACCTTGTAGGATGATAATGGGGAGGGAAAGCTACTTATTGGTACCACTCATTATCCTATTATATAATCCCTAGCAACAGCATAGCAACTCCGTTGTTCTGCGGTATCTCTGGGATCATTTCAATATTATTGGATAGAATTCAACCAAACCTTGTAGGATGATAATGGGGAGGCTAAGCTACGTCATGGTACCACCCATTATCCTATTATGTAATCCCTAGCAACAGCATAGCAACTCCATTGTTCTGCGGTACCCCTGGGATCATTTCAATATTACTGCAACCAAACCTCGTGGGATGATAATGGGCATGATGTGGACAGGACATGGAATGGAACAGAACTTTCAGAATGTGAAGCTCAGGGCTCAGGACTCTTCATTAGCAGGATTCTGGCTGGTTGAGATGGAAGGGAACGAAATATTGAGAATGCCAAAGCAACCATATTTAGGTGGATTGCACCTGGCTTACATGGAATAGAACAATTGAAACAGGAAAAAATGCGCTGTTTCTAGTGGATTAATATAGATATGGAAAAGGTACGCAAGGTAGGTGATCCTTAAAGATATCATCATACCATGTTTCTTTGTCCAAATAGCAAAACGAACAGAGCATACAACAGAACAGTGCTCTTACTAGGGTATTACATAACAGTGTGATGAGTGGTACCACAAATATTTAGCCCACCATATCATCCTACAAGGTAAATAGTTGTATTCTAATCAGTAATATTGAAATGATCCCAGGGCTACCGCAGAACAATGTAGCTGCTATGCTCTGCTGTTGCTAGGGATTACATAATTGGGTAATGAGTGATACCATGAAGTAGCTAAGCCTCCCCATTATCATCCTACAAGGTTTGGTTGAATTCTAATCAGTAGGCCTAATATTGAAATGATCCCAGGGGTACCACAGAACAATGGAGTTACTATGCTGTTGCTATGGATTATATAATTGGATAATGAGTGGTACCATGGCGTAGCGTATCCTCCCCATTATCATCCTACAAGGTTTGGTTGAATTCTAATCAGTAATATTGAAATGATCCCAGGNATAACAAGGTTTGTCATCGTGAAGTATTGAGTGTTCCTTTAGAGACTTGACTACGGTGGCCGAAATAGACGTACAGCTCAACTCTGGCCTGAGTGCATATAATTGGTCAGCCGAGTAGCGCTTGAGCGCACCTACACACATGACTGGCCCTTCCAGAGAATTCTTGGCAAGCACTAAAGTACACACATGTATGGGGACTGTACATATGTACTGGCCGAAAATGGCCACCAAACCCTGGTCAACTACCAGGAAACTAAACAGCAAAAAAGTTCCAAAAAGAACTCTAAACATGACAACAAATTCGATCACTGTAATCCTGAGACATTCATACAACACTAAAACCAAGTTGAGACAGAAAGTATTTATTTAGAAAGTCGAGAAAGTAGATAATTCCAGGAGCTGTTGAAGGAGCCGCTCACTCAGCGCTACACTTCAAAAAGTATCTGTGAAGTATTTATGTGAATAGCAGGAAAAGAGTCAGGACGACCTGTAGATTTTTCAAATCTATAGCATTTCTGCTAGCAGGATATGGATTTTCGCTAAAATCTGGTGTCTTTTTTTCGAAATATTTTCACCCAAACATAGCCTTCGTCCCCCCACGACTGGCCTGTTGACAGGTCTCCAAGGTGACGTACTGATCCTGCCTTTACTCCTTGCTGGATAAGTGTCATCCTTCAAATTTGTCTCCTCTATTAAGATAAAGTTTCGTGCTTTCCATTGATATATAACAATCACAGGGACTTCAGGCATGCGTTGCAGGGGTGGTGGGTGTTTCCGATGTCCAATAGCACCCCACGGATATGGCATGCCGGGTGGAATTTATTCAACCCTGTGAAGTACATGACAACATTTGAGAAATACATGTCAACACAACGAAATACCCAACAAGAATTTTTCAAACATGTGTCAACTTTCAAAAAAAAGACAACATCTTCAAACGTGTCAACACTGAAAAACACGTATAAGAAATACGTCTAAAATCTTGTGAGAAAAATCTCAATTTTTTCGTTCAACATTCTCATCCTCCCACAGCAGGGGTTTTTACCTCGCTCCTCTTCATCCGCTCACACAAACCCCTGCTGAAATAGAACATCCAGTGAATCTGGTGCGGCTGTTCCATACTCCAGTTGCACTCCCTGTATTGGCAGGATAACTTGGAGAATTACGAATTTCCTGGTTTCACCTCGTTTGACCTTACAGTTTTGTGCTTTACAAATCACTTACATCTTTTCAAAATTGACTGAATTTTATCACAGAGGTCCTTCCTATGTATAGGAAAGATTCTTATTATTTTTGATTGTTATTATGAGTCATAATTATTTAGTAGTCACACCCTACAAATGTTGCATTCTGATTGGGAAATGGTTTTCTGACCGTCTCATGCTTGCCTGGGAGGTCCAATTTCAGCAGGGCTTTGTGTGGAGTGTATGAAGAGGAACAAGACCAAAGCCCTACTGTGGGAGGATGAACATTCTTGAAAAAAATCTTTCAACATTCACGTGACAAGTTGAGAAATTTCTTTCAACATTCACGTGACCAAGGGTGACTAAAAAGCAAAGACCTACGACCTGACCTCTAGAAACAAAAAAAACCCGGATACTAGAAACACAAGCCCAACTGGAAACATAAGACCCCGGATACTAGAAACAAAAGACCCAACTAGAAACTGTTTGTTCCTTATTAGCGCCCCTTTTATCCATTCACACTGGCAGTTAAAGGTGCATCAGAAGCCTTATATACCCCCCCCCGTCCAGACAAATTCTATTGAGGTATTTATTATTATTTATTATATTATTATTATTATACAAAATTTCTATAGCGCCGTATTCCCAAGAGGCTATAAGGCGCTTTACAAAAAATTCACATAGACAATGAGTAAAGAAAGATATCTGGAATATTATATTGAGTAAAAAAGTGTGTTATTTTTAAAAGTCTTTTAAAAATCTCGACCGATTTTGCCTGCCTTATGTGGGATGGGAGAGCATTCCACAGACCAGGTGCCACCTGTTTGAAGGACCTGTTACCAAACTTTTTGGTCCTAGTTCTTGGGACAGACAGGAGGCACTGGTCTGCAGAACGCAAAGATCGTGATGGTCGGTAAGGCTGGATAAGAGATGTAATATAAACTGGTGCCAGTCCATTCAACGCCTTGTATGCAAACAGAAGAATTTTGAATTTAATTCTATATTCTACTGGCAACCAGTGAAGGTGGGCAAGAACTGGTGTTATGTGGTCTGCTCTACTTGTTTTGGTGATAACGCGTGCAGCCGAGTTCTGTACCCGTTGCAGTTGACTTGTCAAGTCATTCGTAACACCATAGAGAAGAGCATTAGCATAATCCAGT
>NMRB01002124.1:90442-110499 GCA_002633025.1 Notospermus geniculatus | reverse complement strand
CGGGAAAACGGAAGTAAAAAGTCGGGAAAACGCCAAGTAAAAAGTCGGGAAAACGGAAGTAAAAAAGTCGGGAAAACGAAAAATAATTTTTCATTCTAATAAAAAGTCAGGAAAATGAGAAGTCGAGAAAACGAAAAAAAAATTCCACGCTACTAAAAAGTCGGGAAAACGAAAAATAATTTTACATGCTAGCAAAAAGTCAGGAAAATGAAAAGTCGGGAAAACGAAAATAATTTTTCATGCTACACAACACAAGAAAAGTCGGGAAAACGGAAGTAAAAAGTCGGGATAACGGAAGTAAAAAGTCGGGAAAACGAAAAAAAAATTTTCATGCTACGCAACTTACGAAAAATTGTTTGTTTTTTGAATCTCATAATTCTTGTCTTAGGTCTTGGCTTTTATATTTCTTGGTTTATGAATCCGCTGACGTACCTTTTCTTAAAATGGAATAAAATTTTTCTTCTGTTTTTTCCTACCGCCGACGGGGAAATTCGACACAACGTGTGAAAAAAAATTCCTGCAAATTCCGATGTTAGTGATCAATGGACCTTTTCTTTATTAATTCCGCCTATCATGATCCCGCCGATCCTGACTGGACTCAACTAGTCGATAAGTCACTTTGGGTTGCGCTGGTAAATTCTCAAGTTTGAAGGCTTTGAGAATCATACTCAAGGTAATTTTGCTATGGATTTTCTAATTTTATACTGTGTGTATAACAGGCTAGTTTGTACTGCCTTTTGAACACAAGACACTTCATGTGAGTTTTTAGCTCAGCTGACCAAAGGTCAGCGGAGCTAGTCATATGTACACTGAGTGGCGTCCGGATGTGTGTCTGTGTGGCGTCCGTTAAACTGGCACGTTTTGCAACCGCAAGGCCCAGGGTCATGAAAGTGGGTGGAGGGGTAGGCCCTAGGAAGGACTCGAAACAGGACCAAAAATTTTTGCGATTTGACCCATATTATGCCCCCCAGGGGGCAATTTGCGCAAAACGAAATATCTCAATATCTCCGCACCTGTGATAAATATGTCGACCAAAAGTGATGGAATAGATAGGTTGATATTTTCTACATCATTTCAAAGGGAAAATAATGTTAGATATGTCCACCAGGGGGTGCTATTCAACAAAATCAAAAACAGGGGTATTTGAATTTCCCGCACTTCAAAGTTCCCAGAGTGACTGGTGTCCTGTCCACCTATATGTAGCCAGTGGTAACACTGAGACTGGACTGATACTATGTTCAACATGGCCACTGTCATGACTGTGCTTTTCATCACTTGAGAAGTTCAACGTGCTATTATATCATGACTATCTTTCATCAGGTAAGGTCACATACTTAAACTCATTTTTTTAAGTGGGGTAACAGTCTCAATGCCTAATTGGTAACTTAGATCATTGAAATAGGTAGATTTGAACAGTCTAGTAGGCCTAGTGGAGCATGCATTGACACAAGATGATGATCAACCTCACCACCATGATTCATGGCATGAACTAGTGCTGTGGTCTCACTAAACAGTGGGCGGGCATCCAGGCAACCGAGTAGCTTTACCCTGTTTATACTTCATATGTTGATATTCATGTATGTTGATATTCATGTCATAGCAAGGAACTACGCCTGGCAAGGTTTTATGAATTATGGACCGGTTCCCATCCATTAACCCCTTACCACCGTGTGGGTGTCATTAAGATCTATCTCGATTCACCAAGAGTTGCAGGCCTATTATCTGGTATTAACCCTTCCTCACCTGTGACCCAGTAGGTCTCATAATGATAATGATAGCTATCTCAATTCATAAGTGATATATTTAAACCCCTTCCCACAAAATGGCTCTGATATGATACAACATGTATCATCTCGATTCATGAAGTCATATTAACCCCTTCCCACCCAATGGGTGTAATACGCCATCCAGAGATATTAACCCCTTCCTACCCAAGTGGTCTGATGAGATATCTTTTTGGATTCATGAAGTGATATTAACCCCTTCCCACCCAATGAGTGTAATACGATATCTATCTCGATTCACCAAGCGATATTAACCCCTTCCTACCCAAGTGGTCTGATAAGAGTCACGGTCTGATAAGATTTTCGATTCACGGAGTGATATTAACCCCTTCCCACCCATTGGGTGTAATACTATATCTATCTCAATTCAATAAGCAATGTTAACCCCTTTCTACCCAAGTGATCTGATAAGATATATTTTTCGATTGATGAAGTGATATTAACCCCTTCCCACCAAATAGGTGTAATGTGACATCTATCTCGATTCACCAAGAGATATTAACCCCTTCCTACCCAAGTGGTCTGATAAGATATCTTTTTCGATTCAGATATCTTTTTCTTATCAGTGGTCTGATAAGATATCTTTTTCGATTCCACTATTCGTATTTTTCGATTCAGGAAGTGATATTAACTCCTTTCCACTGAACTGATTTCCACGAGGAACGCTTTGCTTGCTAACCATTAAAAAGGCACACTATTCGTACTTCGTTTCCCCTCTTTCAGCCTCTTGAGTTGGCAGGTCATAGTCAGCTGAGCGCAAGGCCCATGGGCCTCTTGTTATTTTTCATTAAACTTAATGTTGAACAAATGTAAAATCGAAATGTTCCCGGGGCTTTGCGTTCAAAATATTCTGTCTTGAGAATTTATGACATATGTGCCAAAGTCCATTTTCCAAGATGGCTAGTGCCTGGTAACCACTATTTGCATTCCAATTGGGCTAAAATTTGCTGTACACATTGCGGGTACCTGATGATCACACCAAGTTAGAATAGGGCCAAATAGCCATGAAACGTGCCACCAAAATGGCAAAATTTCGAACTTGACCTCTATGACCCTGAAAATAGGTCATGCCAAAAACCCTTTGCATATTATGCCATGTACACTATCGGTCATAAGTAAATCCGCACGAGATAATAGGGAGTTTGAGATCAGCGACTTATCACTGACCCTTATACGTATACGGATAGATTTAGATTTCTGTACAACGAGGACAAATTTTGTGTACATTTCGATCCGTATACGTATAAGGATCCCTGATAAGTTGCTAATCTCAAACTCCGTATTCTTGTGTTTTACTCGATAACTAATAATTTTTTCCCCAATTTTCGGACATGTGAGAGCCACATGCACTGTCTAACACATCCCGTTATTTATTCAAATAGACCAACATCCCTGTCTTCCACAGCACTAGTTCAACGAGGGCAGGGTGGTTTTGAGGTTTCACCAACTGAAGTTTTCATCAAATTTTTCACCTGCACAACCTTCAGCCTTGGTCATTAAGCGACAGTCCAGTGAAAATTTTCCAAAAATATATCAAGATCTCCCCCAAAATTGCATTTTTGTCCAAAATCTCAGCACATGCTTGGCATGGCAGCCAGTGAACCAAACTATGAGATGGTCCCTTAGACATGTCCCCAATCAATGCCCTGAATTGAATGTTGGCTAGTTGAACAGGCCAATTGTTATTCAAAATCACTGTGGTTGGAGTAGGCCTAACACCAACACCTTGTAAACAGATCAATTTCATGCTTTCAAAGATTAATTCAAACTGATCGGCCTCCAAAACACAATTATGTCCCGTTTGCATAGTATGGCGAGGGGCATCCCATAGTTGAGTTCACTGGGTTGCCAAGCAAGTGGTGAAATTTTGCACAAAAATGCATTTTTGGCGAGATCTTGATATATTTTTGAAAAAATTTGTCTTGTCTGTCGCTTAAAGCACGACTATATGCGTTAGGTGACTCTTTCTCCTTCCACACCTCGAGATGACTGGTCCCCTGTCCAGCCGTATATAGCCAGTGATAACACCGAGGCTGGAATGATACTATATCATGGCAGCCATAGCTTCACCACTTGACAAGTTCAACGTGGTGTTATAGCGTGAATAACCCTTCATCAGGTAAGGTACACATGCTTCAACTCATTCGTTTGTGTGTAAGAACACACAGAATTCCTATTGGTAACTTACATCATTGAAATCGATAGATTTGAACAGTCTTGTCGAGCATGCATTGACAAGATCATGATCCAACCTCACCACCATGAATTAGCTCTGTGTGTAAATGGTGTACATCGACCGTGTGTATAATGCTATGAACCAGGTCACCGTAAATGAGATGCACTACGACGGCGTCACGAAATTCAGTTTTGGATGCATAGCGTGGCGCTTTAAGTGACCAAGGCTGTAGGTTGTGTAGGTGAAGTTTGATGAAAACTTCAGTTGGTAAACCCTCAAAACCGCCCTGCCCTCTTTGAACTGCTGTGGAAGACAGGGATGTTCGTTGATTTGAAAATTTGGAACGGGGTGAGTTAGAAACGTGCATGTGGCTTTCACATGTCAAAAAATTGGGAAAAAATAATGAGTAACTACCGAGTACTTCAAGACTATCTGGTGCGGATTTACTTATGACCAAGAGTGTACGTTCATTAGATACACCTATGATAAAAAATTGGAGGTGATCCAGTCATTAGTTCAGGAGTTAATTGCACTTTTTGTGTTTTTGGTTTTCGCCGCACCTGGTGGCCAAGCTAAGAGTCGAATCGGATCGTAACCTGGTGTCCTAGGTCATCTGACCTAGGGTATATATGTACCAAGTTTCAGGTCAATAGCCCCAGGGGTTACGAAACGTGCCCTGCTAACAGACGACGGACGTTGCACCACCGTAACAGCTCACCAGGTGAGCTAAAAATTGGGCCCTTTCACTCCCAATAAACGTTCTTTCAATCTGACAACATGTACCGATGTAACAAAAGACAAGCCTGGCGGCGTAAATGGTTCACGTGGAAAGAGTTTGAAATACCGGTAAAGAATGTTTGTTCGCACAAACACGCAGAACTCTAAACCTGACACACTAAACAGTCCAAAGAACAGAAGTTGTTATAGCCTACGCAATTGTGCATTCAATTCAGGTCAACACACCGACTGAAAAAAGTAAACAAATCAACCCTCCCTCTCCATCATGATGAAAGAATACAAGCCAGTACTCGCACAAAAAGGGTGAGTGATAATCCACGGCTCGTCGTAGTAATAAACAAATGAACGCTGATGAACACCCCATCTTGCACCATGGCTAAAGATAGAGACTGACCTGAAACCACTTCTAAATATAAATCCACTTCTAAATACAAATCCATGTGATTCTCAACCTCGGCGAACACGTGCTCATCAGCCTCTGTCCTACTTTCGGACTCCGTTGGTAAATAGGGGAGCCTATGTAAACCCCATGGATTAACACCGGAGACTTTTGAAAAGGCCTACTGAGATTTAGTTCAAAGTCCCAGTTGCGCCTTGTTTTTATTAACTTTACAAAGTTAGGGGATATCATGCTGATCAAGATGATTTTTGTTTCATTGAAAAATTCCAAATGGTTAAAAAGTGATAACATATTTAATGGACTTGGTCGGAGGAGAATGTTGGGCCTAACATGATGACGTCATTGCAGGAATTTGCATAATGAGCATGCATTTAATGCTGTGAAGGACTTGCGCAACTATTCAGACATGTGAAATAATGATTAATGAAGTCAGAAATTTGACTATTAGTAAATATGTAAATGAAAATGAACATTATCTCCACATTGGATGGCTCAGATTTGTTTTCATTTATACCTGCAATGACTTCACGCATAAATTAGCATTTTCGACCCTGGCTCGTTCCTTGCTCTACGGAAAAGTGCATTGGCATTTTCACACACATATTCCGCGGTATCTTCCAAACTACTCATCCGAATTTGATGAAATGAAAAGCAAAATATTTGTAGTTGTGTATTTTATACACTTCAGTAATAATCTGCGTACACAATTTTGAGATACAACTTGGTCTTTAAAAATATTGTATTAAGGGAAATTGAAAGCTTCATCTAATACTAACCATGTTCCACCAAGTGTTGAGTGAAACATACCCTTCATTTTCATTCTGAAATAAGAACATACACATGTACGTGTACTTTGACATCACCAGTTATGGAAATCAGCTCGCTCTTCACTCTTCTTTACATGACTGTCAAACACGAAAAATACTAATGTGTAGAAAAGACTGTTACATATTACTAAAGCGCTCATAAAGGGCTTCCGACTCACGGTCGGATCCAGCAATGATTTTTTTAGCAAGAAAAATTTAATCACATAAAAAATCGAGTATTTTGCTCTCAGATGTCAGGAAAATGCATCTAAAAGCACTTAAATTGTCAAATTGTCAGACCCTCCGCTTGGGCTTCGCGCTTTCAGTGCTCACCACCTCCGTCAAGCTACGCTCCCCTTTCTGTCAACCCTGGATCCGACCCTGCAGCTGAATACTGATGTCACATGGTTTTTCCTAAATTTTGAGAATTATCTTTTCCTGTTTTTTTTATGAAAATGCCACTAGCAGTGAAAGGGGTTAATATTGTTGTCATGTGTCGATATTCATGGCTACAGCCCAGGTTAATAGATGATAACCACTTCAAATATATACGTTTTTTGCCAAAGTATCCGTACGGGTCAAGTTCACAAATACCGGTTGATACCTCTATTTCTACATGATCCAAACCACTTACCACCGCTAACAGCCCTTGAAACGTGATGCCAAGCTCAACAGTCACAGTGTCGTCTGATCTGATGACTGGTCGAACCCATTTTTGGTAGTCCCTCATCAAATCGTGGTACAACTTCTTCTCGTGTTGTTCGAACTCAGGTTTTACACCTACACACGAAAGGAAGAACAGTGTGTGTGTCTGTTGCATGTAGTCATCCAACAGGCGATTATCCTCTACGTAGTCTATATTCTGAAGACCCCGAAAATTTGCGAAATATTCGGAGACGACTTTCCGATTTATTGTAGTCTATATTCTGCCGTGCATTTATGTTCCGAATGTACAGATCATAGAGCGACTAAACGCGATTTTTTTTTTCTAACGAAGAGACCATTCATTTCGAGTACAAACACCGAACAGGAGATGGGGTATACATGTAGGCCTACATCCGTTCATATTTTGAAGATGATTCACTCCAACCGTGAATACTGTAATCTATGCAATAAGTGGCAGCGGTGGAAACCGAATACACGCGAGGTCTCACACAACTAAAACCAGGCACGTTGCATAACACACGTCATATCATACATGTACTGTCAACAATAGGCCCAAACCCTGCCCCTTCACAAAGAGGTTTCCTTCACTCTCGGACAATTTTATATCACAGCCATGGCTGTAGAAACCACTCGCCAGAGATTGGAATGTAACAACGGGATCTTTTGTTCCTTGGACAGTTTTTCCCCGTTCGTTTCAGAAAATGTATAAAAACAATGGGTAACTACCAGATCCAATAGAGGTTGTTCACTGACGTCACAACTGTCACGTGACTGCAAAGAATCGGCCATGTTGTCCGTCAGTCGGCGACGACGACAAAACTATCACATCATGACATTTTTTTGACGTCACAATCAGTGTGTAATGTTGATACTGTGTTCATGCCGTACCGTGACATCGCTTGAGCTTGAGCCAGTAATAAAGGCGGCATCGTGTCGTCATGGAAATGTGACGTCACGCGAAGAACCTCTACAGAGATGACCTACCTCTTGCCAGTGCCGCGAAGAGGAACAACAAACCCAGGGATAATCCTGACGACGGAGTAAAAGTCATCATCCTGTCAACAATGAATGCATCTGTATATTGTCTGATAACGTATCGGCTCTCACAAATAAGTACGACTTAATACAAACAAACAAGGCTCTGATTGTCTATAATTTGTTATTTAATTATCATACATGTATATTATTATTTTATATTAAGGTCACACTGATTGGTAGACGATATTACATAGTTTTTCACAGTTTAGTGATATGAAGATCCTAACTACAAAGTAATTTACATTAAGTAATTTTCTAAATTGAGTGCACACTTGGCATCGTTCATCGGGTCGATGAAATTGCACCGACTGCTGTTTGCTTATTTGAGAAATATGCACACAGAGACTTGAAAACAAAGTGCACTTGACCTGTAAATAATTGTTTTGTGTGGCCACCCAATACAGGCCTTCCGCCACAAAAGCGGCGACGGTGAAGGCCTAGGGCAACCAACTGCGCATGCCGAGTTGACTACTTCCGGTCGCCATGCTGGTATGGAGAGTGCGCCCCGGCGTCAGTTACATGTATAACAACTTTATAACAACTGTATACATGTAAGTTCACAGCAGCGCCGCATTTAAACGGCACGTTAAATCTGGACGTGTCATACATATACATATACAGTAATAGACAGGGGCCGGTTGCACAAAACTCATGTTAGCGCTAACATGGTGTTAGCGCTAACTTTTATGTTAGATGACGTCAAAATCCATTGTCATTTTACGTCATTTAACATGATGTTAGCGCTAACATCATGTTAGCGCTAACATGAGTTTTGTGCAACCCAGCGCAGGTCTATAAGTCTAGAAGTCTTTTCTTCAGTCAAAGTCAGTATTGAGATGCACAGATAAACAATGAAAGCTTCGCCTCAATCGTTTCATTCCTGAAGTCGGAATTTCAATGCTAAATTTACAAGTTGACTGGTATAATTTTGGGAGAGAGTCATTATATGTCCATTTATACATCCACAAGAACGCAATTAACAATAACATCCTCATCTTTATTCCTGTATAATACAACATCATCTTCTACACGATCGATTTCGCTCTGTCTACAGTAGCCTCATCAGGTGCTTTATTTGCAAAGTGCTTCTACTCGGGTAGAAGTGAAGTGACTTTCTGTGATGCACACACGAGAGAAAAAAATGCTATTTTTTATAAACCATTTCCCGCTCCCTGTTCAATGACAAGGCAAAGATCCTCGTGTCTCTGTGCATATGAGATGGCAGGCCAAAGGCCTTGTCGTATCCTATGTCAGCATCGTAGACAATAACATCGGCGGTTTTCTTTGTGTTTGGACATTTGATCAGCCTTCCAATGTGGTACAGTAATTCTAACACGGTAACCAGTGAGCCGCCAATGAAGAGCCCTGCGGTACCACCGACATCGCCTGTGTTAGAGAGAGAAAAAGAGAAAATTACAATTATAAGATGAATTTCATACATCGCTCGATATACCGGTAATCACAATGTCAATTACTGCCGAACGAGATGATGTATGGGTGCAGGAGATCGTCCCGCTAATACACTAACGTCAACATTATTTTTTACATTGCAAATGTTCGTCAGAAATAGCGTTAGCGTTAGATGAAGCGAGTTGAAGAGAGTCGTTAGAGAGTTGAAAAAATCGCTATAACCATAACTAACGCTAACGCTGTGCTGACGTACATTTGCATTGTAAGAAATAGTGTTAACCGTTAACGAATCGATTTCTTAAACTCGCGGTTTCCTTAAACTCAGGAATATCAATTATTACAAATATTTACAACTGTACGTCTGCCTAAGTTTGATGGAGTCAATTTCAATTTGGTTCCCAAACAATGTATTTGATGATTAAGGACAATAAAGATACTCACATAGCAGTGAGAACCATTCGTAAGCTGCCCTCTTCGACACATGGGTGTAGCTCAAACTTTCATAAAATACTTGCAGAGACAAGAAATTTTGTCTGAAATTAAAAATTACTGGTAATTATTGATAAGTTTGTTAAGGAAAGAGAAATGATAGAAAACGAATTTACCAAACAACTTAAAGCCATTCTGTATCCAGTTCAGAATGTGCGTTCGTTCGCCGACGTTGTGTGGAGTAAAATGTACTATGCTGTCTATCCGAATACACGAGAGGCTGAGCTTTGCCTGTAGTTTTTTCAATGTGTGCTGAAAACTACGTCTTGATTCTTTGAAGTACGTATCAGGCAAGCATTTTGGAGATCTTCACGAGGCTATGAGACCTCTACCTGCATTCTCCTACACTTTGCAAATACCTCTACCGTGAATTTCACTAGGGGGCTTTAACCCGTCACGGACCTAACATTCTATCAACAAAAGCGATTACCTTATCATTTGATGAGATATTTGGAGCGAAGAGTTGAATTTTTTTGTACTTTCGAAGAGCTCACTAAATTCATTGTAGAAGGAGTTAAATATATCGTCAATTTCGTTCACAATATCTTGTAACTTCTCGTAGGATACGCAATAATTTTCAAGGTTTTCGAGAAACGTGTCTCTGTTGGCAAACTCCAGACTTGTCTTATTGACGGTACGAATAATGTTTTTTACTGCTTGCATCTCTGTGTACTCATCAGCCATCGCACCCAAGGCAGCCGAGACCTCGTCCTCAATTTTCCTGTAACTCCACATCATGTAAGTTATTTTCGCCGGCGGAGAGAAAAGCTTGATTAACTTTTCTTTGGTGACATTCCTCCAATCCACGATTAACGTCTCCACACCCTTCATTATGTCCTCAAAGAAGGTCTCCGTGCGGTTCCCTTTCTCCAATTGGTATCTCGACCAACGTGCAGATGATTTTATGCTTTTCAGCGTCATAAGTCCGTCGGATGCACTTTCCTTGAAATTGTCTGCGTCTGTATGTATTTGTAGATCCACCTTCCCGAGACCAAGTGTAAGCCTCCCGAGTGAAATACCAAGTTTCGCCTGCTCAGTTGACAACGTGTTCACCGTCTCTGACATCTGTGTTTGGAACTGACGAAAATCATCCTCAGTCATCGTCTTAGCTTCCATGATCCTTTTCCGAGTTTCCGTGACGTCATGATAGCATTTCTTCAGGTATGCAATCATCGAAGTAGCATTGCTTAGGAAAGCTGTCAGTGCCGTTTCAATAATTGCCTTACTTTTATTGATCACTTCCCTTGGTATATATGTTCCGTCGATAGTCGAGCCTGTTCCCCTCAAATTGACGCTGACATTTGTCTCTGACATAAATTTTGATGTCGAAATAATGGTGTAGGCGGTCTCAATTTCTTTTCGGAAAAGCTCAAGTTGAATAGCAATGTCATCGGTTTTACCAGTCATATCTACTGAATTGCTGATGTTGAGCATCTGAGCTTTGAACAATTCTATAAAATACCCAAGTCTGAAAATTTCAGGTTTTAGGTAGTTCTCAAACATGTCGACTCCGAACAATCGATGATAGGCCCTTTGTATCTGTTCTGTATAAACATCTTTAGCCTTGCTCAGTTTTCGTAGAGTCGGTGATACCTTTCCAGTGTAGGCAAGAGTGCCTATTTGTGGGTAGACAAAGACCGTCATCATTTCTTTGAATTTTTTGTAAGCTCTGGTAACTGCTTTCAATTGATCAGTATCTCTAATAATGATTTTGTCAGATGTCAGCTGACTCATGAATCGCGCTTTCCTGTATTCGGCTTCTAACTTCGCATCATCACTGTATTTGCGTAAGAGAACACGCTCTGTGCTTTCCGATAAATCTGTTGAAGAGAGACTCGAGGTGTAGTCTATGGTGTTGCACGGCTGTGGACACGTAGAGTAATCTTTTACCGGTTTTGTTTCTGAAACGTTAGTTAGGACGAACTTATACTTCATTCCACTCAAGACGTGTGGTTTATGGCCGGTTTCTCCACGACGGCTGGGTCAACGTTTTGGTGCCATACATCAATCAGCTTGTCTTTTTTGTCGGCATCTTTCTGCTATCTTCGTTTTTCTCGTAAGACCGACATGACGGATTCCTCTCTCAAAATCCATTCCGTTTCGCCACGATGTTCAGAACAGTATACACACACGCGATGCAATGCGGTTTTCAAAATGCCGCCATTTCGGCCATGGACGCGCACTGCGACTTCAGAAAGAACTTCTCCAATGATGGTGCCTGTAGTGGCAAAAAAGGACAAGTTGACTGATGTATGTTTTGTCAATTCTGACCCAGTTGTTAAAGAAAAATCGGCCATTAACCACGCTTCGTACAGATAAGTGGAATAAGTGGAACCGGCTAAGTTGCGACTGGTTTCGTAAAGTGGATTGGCTTTTGTCCTAGCTGTCGTTAGGAACGAACTAATTAGAAGTTACTCCCTTTTTGGGAGTCCTTTACAGCTTTCATTTATTATTAACAGCTACATCTTACTTTTTTCGCCACTTTAGGAAGTCCTAGTTCCACTCTTCAACGAAAAACCTAATACGTGATCGGAATAGAGTGTCTGGTTTTTCATTGAAAGGAGGAACCGGTGCAACATGAATCTAGGTTCCCAGGGCCCATATTTATAAAAGAACCTAAGTCTAAGTGTAACACTCACCCTTTTTGTTCAACACGACAGATAAGTATCACACTTTCTTTATGAATATGGACCCAGGCCCCATATTCATAAAACTACTTAAGTCTAAGTATGACACTCATCCTTTGTTGAACACAAAAGATAAGTACCGCACTTTGACTTGAATATGGACCCAGGAATCTAAGTCTCGTTTTATGGTTCAAGGTGGGACTAGGGTAAATGGCAACAAAGATCAGAGCCCATATTCGTAAAACTACTAAAGTCTAAGTGTGACACTATCCTTTGTTGAACACAAAAGATGAGTATCACACTTAGACTTAAGTAGTTTTTGTGAATATGACACTTATCACTTATCCATGACCATTCGAATTACCATACAATAGTACACAGCAGACTGTAACTCGAACTTGCATTGCTAGGCCTCAGATTTCTTTCACACCGGCTTACCGACATCACTGAAACATCCTGCGTATGTAGAAAAGTTACAGTACGGTGGCTTATTGGGCCCTGTCCATAGCTGACTGAACCCTATGCAGCCGCACACCTTGGCAGTGAGATTCGTAAGAGCTTCACCATGGCAGGCAGCGAATGAGTATTCGTGATAATCTCGCAGTGGCAATGATCTACAGTCACCGTACGGTCTCGGCAGTCGGGATACCTGGGTCAAAGAAGTAAGAAAAATGTTACGAAAATAACAGGAGAACCTCCCTTAACGGTCACCTCTTTATAAGGACAGCAGTGTTCAGTCCCCAGTTGCTGATCACTTCACGTTCACCTCTGTATTGAGGACACCTCTTAACTAAGAACAGCACAGGTGTGATAGAATCTAATGCCCCCCTCTTTCTGATGTCCCCATGCATTGTTCGTCACAGGATTGAGGATCGTGGTCTCGCTGGAGTCCTATTCAATGGTGCCGCTTAATCCGTAATGTATTGTTGGGGGACATCACATATCGGGGGACATCATATTCTATTACATCGGGCTCCACTGTACATTTTTGCTGGAGGGATTAAGACCGAGGCGGTGGTCATTGGTGTTGTAACCAAGACTCGTCGTGTGTACAGAAAATAAGGTCAAAACCCGAGGCGCCGGCCCCTGGGGTTTGGGCCTACTGAGGCAAATCCAGCGAGAATGCATAATCCATCTGCGTGCGACGCGAGTTAGGCAATTTGTTTTTATTTTCCATTTTTTCTCAAAACCTTTAAAAATGAAATAAGCAATTATTTTTGGAGGGTGTCGATTTGATGATTACCGATATCTCTTTTGAAGTAAAACCCATGTTGATTATTGAACGTATGAATAATTTAGATGCAATTATGTTAAGCTGTGTTGTGTCATAAACACTTTTCGATTATCTATCGATACAGGTGTGAAGGAAAGGATGTCCCCAGGAAAAACTGTCTGAGAAAAAACTCTATTGAGTCATATGATGGAAGACTAGTATGCTTTTACTTGAATTTTGCAATACAATTGCACTATAGGCAATGCTGAACAAATCCGAAGTAAAAAGCATTTGCTGGTCTTTATTCATTGTAGCTATGGGTCATGACCCATAGCTACATAATCTCTAGCGATTGGTTTCTTTAGCCATGCCCCTTAATCCGTCATGGAACAATAGAAGCGGACACTTTTTACAGGGGGATATTCTTTACTCTTACACCGGCGCCTATTACCTCGGACATCTGAAGAGCAATCCTTGTATTTGACTCTAATGGCACTGCTTTACCCAAGTCTCCCACCCTTGGCCTGCTAGTACCATCATAAACCAACACTTGTATTCCAGATGAGATATGTGGTCCCGGAGCACTCTCGTACTTCTCCGCATTAAGGAAAACTTGCAGTCCATAGGTTGCACCTGGAAAATTTGTTTCGATGACGTTTACCATATTGGAAAGTTTCCCAAAAGTTTGAAAACTTTTAGGTAGAACAAAGCTATGAAATAAATCGAAAGTAAATGTGTCATTACAGGCTGATAATTAGATGAATTTCGCTAGCAGTCATCTTGCCAAAATTATGTCATCACCATGGCAATTTTCTTCCAGTGTGACAGATGATTGGTTCTCCCATCCCCCAGTGGGGGAAATTCCCATGGTGATGACCTAATTTTGGCAAGATGGCTGCTAGTGAAACTCATCTGTAGGCTACTAGTAAATAAATAAACAAGAGGAAGGCATTATAATTCCTGGTGTACTGCTGATAAAATGGGCAATATGTGGAAACTCACCAGTGTTTTCTACAAAAATTTGGCCCGTTTCCTTCAATCCATCGGTGTTGTTTGGAAGATTGAAGGCGTAGCAAACTCCATAATCCGTTATTACTGTTGTGAAATTCTCATGCGAGCATTTCTCACCCTGCCACACGCATCTGAAAGATACCATAGTAGTCAATAGGCCAGTTTTGTCGAAGGCGAAAATAGCCTACATAATGTGAAAAAGATTGAAAGGCACTTGAAACTGGAACTTCTTAGGTCTTGTGGGCTCCCTGGCAGTATAACCCTATCATAAGAGTATACGGCTTTTGCAGACATAGGCCTAATATGTTGTAAAATGAAGTCGCATGATCACCCTCCTGGACTTATTATAACAGCCTTGCAAATTCCGATATAGACCTGCACTATCTCTCACGATCGTCAGGCAAAGTTACGAAATAGAAAATTTCATCATCGCCAAGTGATCATGCCAATCATTAGATGAGTTTCGCTAGCACTGCCATCTTGCAAAAATTGAGGTCTTCGATGAGCAGGGGCGTTTTCTTCCAGAGTAACAGATGATTGGTTCTCCCATCCACCGTGGGTGAAGTCTCCATGGTGATGACCTAATTTTGGCAAGATGGCTGCTAGCTTACCCTCGTATCATATCCTCCTTCGAGTGTGCCATTTTAATTATTGCTTGATACATGTCTACATCATCAAGAATGTCGATGTACGGTCGTTCTCGCGGTTCGCTGGTGTAGAACCTAGCCAACTTATCGAACAGGTCGAGTTCCACTGCCTTTGTCATTCTGAAACAGACTCATAGGATGGTTTAGCCTATACACCCCTCAGTATAGGCGTCCAGGCTGGCCAGATTTGAACTACACATCATCAGGGCCATATTCATGAAGCCTTCGCAACTTTGCATGCAGTAATCTATTGTACAATGTAAGTAAGTCAGTGAACAATAGGGCGTGTGCAGCCAAACAATAGACTTGCGTGCAGGCAGAGTTGTGACATCTTCGATAATCGAAGGCCGATCTGCTCTCTACTGCGTTACCATCGCACATCACGATGTAACGCAGTGGAGAGCAGATCGGCCTTCGATTATCGAAGATGAGTTGCGAAGGTTTCGCGTGAGTATGGCCTCAGGGGCCGTATGCATAAAGCATCTTAAGTGTAAAATTTTCCTTATCTTTTGTTTGGAACAATAGTTTAAGGGAAAATTTACACTTAAGATGTTTTATGCATACGGCCCCTGATATCCAGTGGCAGACTGCCTGCCACACTTGGACACTTGTATACTGAGGGGGGGGGGGGGGAGGGCACCAGAAACAGGGACTCACAGTTTTGGACCTGCGAAAAGTGTCTGCGAAAGCGACGTTTTATCAGTCGCCATTGGTTGACTCTTCCATCTGGATCAAAATGTACAATTGCTACAACTAGTGCCTATAGTAGACAGTCCAGTACGAAGCCTACAGTTCTATCAGTTGATCTGAACCTGTGGTACGGTAGGAAAAATGAACCGGCCAAGAGCCACGAACAAAATGGCTAAGGATACTTACTTAAACGTGTTTGCATTGCATAACACAACAGCTGGAAACGGCAGTGTGTCATTGTAAGCAATATTCATATCGACAGTAACTGGTCGCTTATAGTAGTACCGGATTCTGTCTAAGGTCTGATAGGAAAACCATCCAAAGAAACATAACATTATAGCGCACCACATTAGCCTAAAAGGAAATATTAAGTTAATTATAACACCATTATGTCATGAAAATGTTGCAAAATCATAAAATTGATGCCTAGTTTTTGGCTATGCACTGTTAGAAAAAAAACAGAATATTCTACAGAATACTAGTAGTCTGTGCAGCAGAGTTTCAAGCACTTTCTGTAAATTTACAGAAAGGATTCAGGGTCAAAGAAATATTATGTCATTGCCCATGGCCCTTTGTTTGGAAGGTCCCTCCTAGGTGTAACATAAAACGCAGGTCATTGGTTAAGGTGCAATGCCTTTAACTAAAAAAGTGGCTCCTGTAATTTCACAGAAAGTGCTTGAAACTCTGCTGCCAGAAAATTCTATTAAATTCTTCTATTTTTTCTAACAGTGTACAGGTGACAGATTTCTAGTTCAATTCCAAAGCTACCTAAGGTACCCACGTTTGCCTTACGAGACGCTGCTAACGCGGAGGTTAGGTCATAAGACTCGTTAGCTAATTAGTTAACGAGAGAAGTGTCCCTGAACACTTCAAGCTCATGATAACTTACATGTAAGTATAAAGCTGCCCTGTTAGATTTCAGTGGAAACCGTTTCCGTGTTCAACCGTTTAATAATGAAAATCTGATTAGCTGTGGACAATTTTCACAACAAGTTATTCAATTTTAACAAGTTGGTGGTGTAATTGTTCTATCAGCATCGAACCAAACTTCTGCGATGGAGTGGCTTTGGTTTGCGTAGTAGGCCTACACTTCACGGGAGACTGTGGATGGCTCCCTTTTGTAAATGCATCCATGGAAGTCGTTATCGGGGGTGCGGCGCCCTTCAGATCTCGCCCCATTGCTGTTTCGGGTTTGTTCACAAGTACATAAGTGGCACCGCCGACTGTGAAAGCTTATGAACGACGAATCCCAAGTTGCCCGTCAACCAAACTGCCAGCGTTGGAGAAACTTTCCCAAGCTGCCCTCAACCAAACTGCCAAGGTTAGGAGTAAGTTCTCCAAGCTACCCGCCAACCAAACTGCCAAGATTAGGAGTAGGTCCTCCAAGCTACCCGTCAACCAGACTGCCAATGTTAGTAGTAACTTTCCCCAGATACCGTCAACCAAACCGCCAAGGTTAGGAGTAAGTTTCCCAAGCTACCTGTCAACCAAACTGTCAAGGTTAGGAGTAAGTTTTCCAAGCTACCCCCGTCAACCAAACTGTCAAGGTTAGGAGTAAGTTTCCCAAGCTACCGTCAACCAAACTGCCTAAGTTAGGAGTACGTTCCCCTGGCTATTAAACGTCAACCAAACTGCCAAACTTTGGAGTAAGTTTCCCTGGCTACCGTCAACCGACCTGCCAAGGCTAGGGGTGGGTTTCCTAAGCTACCGTCAACCAAACCGCCAAGATTGGAGTAAGTTTCCCAAGGTACCGTCAACCAAACGGCCAAGTTAGGAGTAAGTTTCCCGGGGTACCGTAAACCAAACGGCCAAGGTTAGGAGTTATTTTTCCAAGGTACCCGTCAACTAAAGCACCAAGATTAGGAGTAAATTTCCCAAGCTACCGTCAACCAATCTGCCAAGGTTAGGAGTAAATTTTCCTGGCTAACGTCAACCAAACTGCAGAACTTTGGAGTAAGTTTCCCGGGGTGCCGTAAACCAAACGGCCAAGGTTAGGAGTTATTTTTCCCAAGGTACCCGTCAACTAAACTTTCAAGGCGAGGAGTAAGTTTCCCAAGATACCTGTCAACCGACCTGCCAAGGTTAGGAGTAAGTTTCCCAAGCTACCGTCAACCAAACTGCCAGGTTCCCAAGCTGCACGTCAACCAAACTGCCAAGGTTAGGAGTAAGTTTCCCAGGCTACCGACAACCAAACTGCCAAGCTCTGGAGTAAGTCTCCCAGGCTACCGTCAACCGACTTGCTAAGGTTCGGAGTAGGTTTGCCAACCTACCCGTTGCCCCAGTTGCCAGGTGTGGAGTTAGTTTCCTAAGCTACCGTCAACCAAACCACCGAGGTTTGGAGTAAGTTCCCCAATTTACCGGTCAACAAACTGCCAAAGTTAGGAGTCAGTTTTCCTGGGTAACGTCAACCAAACTGCAAAGGTTAGGAGTAAGTTTCCCAAGCTGGCTGTCAACCAAATCGCCAGGGTTAGGAGTCGTAAATCCGGTTCTATTGTTCAACGAAGAATTAGGATATACCCCCCCCCCCCCATGTACATGTATGGCTAGAGACCATGACCATTCGAACAGAGCCGCACAATAGCAGACTATTGTGTCCCAGTGTGACAGGAATCAACGTTCTGGGAATGCAAGTCCGCCAAACAATAGCCCGTTATTGTAAGGTTATATCCGAATGGTCATGGTCTCCATAGCCATATATTCTAATCCCTCGCTGAACAATAGGACTGGACTTTGATTCCAGGGGGACTTTCATTCCTGTCACACCTGACTTACATTCCTTGGACTTTCTCGTCTGGTGCACCTGGTCTGGGACTACTAGTTTTACCAGTAAAACTTCCCGAGGTGAAGGAGCACACAATAGGTTTTCGCTCACAGATAATAAGCAAGAAATCAATCTCCAGAATTCACGAATTTTCGACCCCAACCGGGGTCTTTTTCAAGTCAAAGGTTTTTTCAAGTCACTTGAAAAAAACCCCGGTTGGGGTCGAAAATTCGTGAATTCTGGAGATTGACTTCTTGCTTATTATCATTTTGTGTGTCAATTTTGTGCTTTTCTCTATCTTGGATTTTCGCTCACAGACATTCAGATATCTCACTGAGATTTCCGTATGTGTGCTAACTGGTGTAGATGCTGTCACGAGGGAACAAAACCACTTACCGGCCAAAGCAGGTCGTCGCCTCAAAAATGTACCGGACTCCGTGAAAGGTCGTATTCTCCGTGTACTCCTTAAAATTATCAGAAGCAACTTGGGCGAACGTCTTGTGTTTGTTTGTAGTATTTTTAGCAGCCATCGTCGTGCAGGAAAACTCGCGTTGAAATTGGGATCGACCTCTGGCTAGTATGCACCCATCCGAAAATTGTTTGCGAAAACTGCATTCCAGCGGTTCTTATTAGCTTGCCTAACCATTTAACTCGTTAGCAGCGATTTTCAAGTACGACCAATTACCAGAGAAACCCTCTTCCGCTGAGCGACTGAACTTTTGTTTGTGTGGTTGGTTGGATATAGGTTTCTACTCGACCGATAGCTGAGTCGTGTCGAAAGCGAGACTCGTGAAAAAAAACTAAGTCAATTAAATATACATCGTATTGGTGTTATGGATTAGGTGTAACTGCTAGTACTCCACACCCTTTGAGTTACCAACACAACAACTTCACTACATTACGTTGTACGAATAGATAAGCTAGCCGTTGTGCACACTTTTGCCTCTTGATGGGTCACACCACCGAAAATGATGTTGTTTTGTTTGTGTTTCAAAAAATCATTGCATTTCCATGGAAACACTTTGAAAACAGATTTACACGTCACTTCGTGTGCAGTGTCGCCAACTGTCATTGTGAAGAAGCCATTGAACAACAAGGCACATGCAGTGGAAGAATACATTGCGTGCTCGCGAAGTTGCGAAGGCCTCATAAGTAGTCACGATTTGTTTCAAAGATGAGTACGGTGGCCCATAGAGCTCATTGATGAAAAATATTGACATTTGCAATTTTTTTTCAATTCGATAATTTTTTTCTTGGGGTTTGTAAAATTTTTAGAAGTTCCCACCTCGGTGAAAATATTACCACCGCGGTGAGAATATTCCCACCGCGGTGAGAATATTTCCACCGCGGTGAAAATTAATTTTCACCGCGGTGGAAATTAATTTCCACCGCGGTGGTAATTATTAATTATCACCGCGGTGGAAAATAATTTCCACCGCGGTGAAAATGAATTTCCACCACGGTGGAAATATTTTTACCTCGGTGAAAATATTTCCACCGCGGTGAAAATTAATTTCCACCGCGGTGGAAATCAATTTCCACCGCGGTGGTAATTATTAATTATCACCGCAGTGGAAAATAATTTCCACCGCGGTGAAAAT
>NMRB01002124.1:77144-88527 GCA_002633025.1 Notospermus geniculatus | reverse complement strand
ATGCACGGGGTAAAAGTGACTCGATAAAACATTCATTTTCAACCCCTAAATCACATTTTTATCTGTTGTTATAGAAGTTACTAATCTAAGAGGGCTAACACATGTCGATTCAGTTGTTGACATGTACAGAAAACCATTATTTCGGTGTGTTTTGTTGACGTCGTCTGCTCAATCCTCCGCGCAAATAGTACCGGTTTGGGTGCAGTGTCACTATATCGGAAGAATGGAGATAGGTGGCGCTGTGAGGAGTTTGCGCCCATACTAGTAGTTTGTCGCTTCGATGATTGAAATCGAGACAGAAGCCGAGAGTTTTTTAATTCATATGTGACAAGAGATTCAGTGAAATGAAACATGCACATGCATCAGGTCGAAGTCTAAATCAGTTAGCACTTAGATCAGTTGATCGAATTTATGAACCAAGGTCTGCCTCATCTTCTTGGCATACGCAGAAATTGAATCATGAGTCATGGGGGGGGGGGGGGGGCTACAGTGTGTTCCATCATATTATTGCTTGACATAGCCGAATATGATACCTCGGGGTTGAACTCAGCACTAAAGATATTTCCTTAACATTACCTACCTGATACAGTGAGCAAACACGACACCCATGTAGGTCTAACGATCGTCATCTTCGGGTTGGATGGCTTGCAACCAGCGCACTCTTTTGACGGAAATTCGTATTCATCTGGAATTCTATGCCAGATTTCCCTTGGCGGCACGTGACTTTGCACCCGCTGACAATGCAAGTTTGCACCATTTATCAGGGTTTGGGGGAATTTTATGCAATACGATAAGACACCCAGTCAACTATCAAACATGTCAAAACCAGCGTTCACTTCCGTGTTTACATTTTGAGTTTCATATGAGTCGCTAAGCAACGTGGGGACGTGACTTTTTCATGACGCAAAATCCACAGTATGACGTCGCGACGGGTCGATCGATCGATGGGTCGCAGAGTCACCGCGTAGCAAACTCACCGGTGGCCCTGCACCTGGAAACGAGGTTCCATGAAAATTTTGTTGAAATGAGTTAATGGCATATATGCCGAGTACTCCCGAGTGATCATCCGCGACTTTGCACCCCTAGCGGAGGAATTTGGAACTAAGAGAAGCGAGATACGCCCCCTATTGAGTTTAGACGCCCTCTATTGCCTTCATTTCTTTATAACAGGGTCTTAGTTTTGTACTGTGGGGTCTTACTTTTATAACAGGGTCTTAGTTCTGTACTGCGGGGTCTTACTTTTGTAGGTGTTAGGTCAAGAAGCTATATACCGGTAAATACGCCCAGAAGCTAAAAAAGTCTTTACCCAACCTTTTTTTTTAAATTTTAATTTTTTTTAAATTTTGGCTCTTGGCTCTTTGGCTCTTGGCACTTGGCTCTTTGGCTCTTGGCACTTGGCTCTTGGCTCTTTGGCTCTTGGCTCTCAGATTAGGGTGTCCCCATAGTGTTGGGGGACAACAACATGGTTACCATCATCGGTTCTGAAGGGTTGTGAAAACATGGTAGCAGCGAGGCAGCAAATCGGTGACTCCCGGTTTCGAGAACCGCGTGAAAATTTCAAACATTTTGAAAATCTCGTTGTTTCTTCAAAAAGGTACACTCTAAAAAATTCTCGTCGTACTGACAAGCTGGAACTCGTTCTCAGAATATGCTTAAATTGACAGGGTCTATCTTGTCAATTGACAAGTTTTTAACTTGTCATCCTCGGAAAAGAGACATCTTATCATTGAAACAAATACATCTCGTCATTCAGGCTACACAAAAATTAAAAATTATGCGCCAAGAGACCGTTATGCGGTAGTTACAAGTACTAACAACAGGTATATATATGAAAGAAAAACCCTCCCAAATTTCAGGTCCTACGGCGGGATTCGAACCTATGACCTATGGAACTACTAGACATAACCCCTAAACCGTCTTGGCTACTGAGGCTACGATGGTGACAGCTTGCTTAGAGTTCAAGAAATTGAGCGATAAATGTGAGGGAAGCGCATGCGCAATAATGTCGTACCACCTGCATCTTATCGCCATAACTAGAGACCTTGTCAACTGGATAAACTGAACTCGTCACAGATATGTGCGACTCGCCATGACAAGTAAATTGTGTCATGAATGACGTAATTCGTCAGGCTGACTAAAGCATCTCATCAATATTCGCAGACAAGTTGCGGTGACAAGAATTTTTTAAGAGTGTAGCGGTCAATGGCGAACGCCCTCACGGTGTCTATAGGCGGTGTCACTGCAGAGGTTCAGCACGATCTTTAACCGTGTTCAACCGCCTTCAAAACCGCCCTGTGTGAGACGCTTGATGAGGAAACCCAACAACGTTTTATCCTGACAGGTCGGTCCTGCAAGTGGATGCATTGAAGACAACGAAAACAGACGAAAACAATGCAATGATGTCGTGTCAAGACGTCCTTGACACAGTGCAACAGTGAGGAAACGTCGAAAATACCAGTAGGGGCCTACGTCTCTCATGATCACATCGCCTCCCAGGAGCAGTAGTTCCGCCCTTTCCTCTTTTTCAATATTCTATGTTTTTTTTAAAAACATCTTTTTTTTAAAAAACACTTTTGAAAACCGGTTTAAGGAATACATCATTAGAACTTCAGCCAATGTTTACTTTATTTTCCTATTTGACACTACTTCTACACATGTTTCGCACTTAGATTTTCTAATTTTGTTTTTTTTAGTATGGACGAAATAAGTTGACGTGTCTCATTTCTGTCCTATGGAAAAACTAATTCACAGAGCCGTTCCTCAGAAAGTTCTGCTGAAGTCTCACATTAAAATACGCTAGGCCAACTGAAGAGACTAATTATAAGGAGAAAATGCAAAGGCAATTTCCAAAATCTCAGAACATTGTTGTTCCATTTCAGGCCCTGAACTGACAAAAGATGGCATCACAGACGTCAGAAAACATATCAACATGTGTGATGTGTTTCGAGTCCCGCACCTTGAAGGTGGTTGGCAGATGTAAGCACAGTTTCTGTGCTGAGTGCTTGTCGAGCGTTCTAGAGGGCAAGGCAGAAGTGTTTCAGTGTCCAACGTGTCGCTCTGACTGTCCACGACCATGGAATGGTGTAGACGGCCTCGTAGACCTCACTGGTGACCGTTCTGAACTGTCAGAGTTAGAGGTAGGAACTGTTGCTGCCGCTGAGGAAGACGAAAACCGTCGAGAGGAGCAAATCGTCTGTGAGGTATGCGACCACAAGATCAAAGAGAAAGTCAAAGCAGTTAATATCTGCTGTGAGTGTGATCACGTCAAGATCTGCCAAGCTTGTTCAGAGAAACACAAGAAGTCTAAAGCAACACGACATCATATTTTGACACCAATTGTTAGCAAAACACAACAAAAAGCCTCAAAATGTGATTTGCACAATAAGAACTTGACTAGTTCCTGTCAAACCTGTAACACTTCCAACTGTAATATCTGTGTTTTGACTGACCATGAGGATCATGATGTTGAAAGACTTGCAGATAAAATAAGGAGAGAGGTTGAGAAAACAAACCTCACACTGGATGAGATGGAGGGAAAAGTCAAGATGCTCCAAAATCTGCAGCAAGAGTTGGTCCTGTTGAATGCCATGGCACCACATGTTGACAAACAGGATATGCTCTTCAAACAAATTGAAGATCGAGCACAGGAGGTCATTGATGAGGTCATCAGATGGAAGGAGGACACGAAACAAGAAGTAAGGGTGAAATTCCAGATTATCCGAGACATTCAGACTGACTTGGAAAAGGTGTCTGAGATGGTGGACAAGCTACAGACCCAAATAAACCTAGCAAAAGAGTTACTCTCCAAGACTGAGCATCAGTCGATGTACCTTGAGAAGCTGTTTGCACTGAAGAGGGAATTGGAACAAACTGCAGAAATGGGAAATGAAGTGGAAGGAAGAAACTATCGTGACATTCTACACAAATTATGTGATCAAGACAACAGTTTTACAGCCAACAGAATAACAGTGACTCCGGGAAAAATTGTGAGAAAAGACAAGAGTGTCGACTTCTATGTTGAGGAGATATTCAACCACACAGTACCAGCTGATTCTGAGGATATGTCCAACCCTTGGGCCACAATCCTTTGCGGTTGCTCATCCAGTCGCACAGGAGGAAGCGCCAACTGCCATTGATGTCTATGATTATGAACATCCAGGAACATTGAGACGAACACTAAGAGATGGTGTCCTACCCTTCTATGACATGTCCACCACCCCTGATAAACAACTGGCCCTTCTCCGTGCTGGAGCAGACGGAACTGGCTGTAGGATCCAGGTGCTGGATCCAGAAACTGGGAACATCACCTCCACACATGATATCATCAGTGACGGTCATCCTATTTCCTTGGGCGTTACAATTCTGTACCAGTACGTCATTCTCGAGTTCATTGATGAGCAACAGACACAAATCACAGCTACTGACAGAGATGGAGCTGTCACACATACATATAGAATTGATGAAGATACAGATGGTCTGAGTAGCCCCACAATGATATCATGTGGAGGGAGATTCATCTTTGTTGGAGGGCAGGGTAGCCTGGTGGTCTATGAGATAAAGGACACTGGAATACAGAGAATAACAACACCGATGCATTACAACATGACAGATATAGCAGCAACAATTTGGGATGATGTCTTTTTCACTGACATAGACTGTGATGATGATGATGATGATGATGATGGTGATGTTCCTGATGGGGGTAGTCTTTATCTAAATGTAGTTCAAGATGATACCATATTGCAATGGCCCACCTATAAATACCAGCACATTTATACATTTCTACCAGATGAAGACGACAGCCAAGGCCGAGTTGCCACAAGAGATGGTAACACTATCATTCTATCATGTGATCAAACAATCAATGTGTACAGATATCAATAGATGTTAAAGGAGCACGGTATGCAATCTCTTAGCGGTGTTTTCACAGCCGATGTAGAGAGAGCCATCTGGCGGCAGCAATACGAACTACAAACCATTTCAAAATGTACGTAATGCATCAAGTGCATTCGCCGACAATTTAGTTAAGTCCCTCGGGTTGGAGAGTGGCGCGCACGGCGATGGTGGCGCCGGCTGGCGAGATAAAGTGGCAATGCCGAGCTCCTTTAACAGGGATTTAATCCAGCAGGCGGACAGTTGACAATTATTGGCTGATTTTCTGGTGGTTCTTTCGTCCAACAACAGATGGCAGTCGTGTGCACCACTTTACGGCCCATAGTTCTGCAGAAGACGACAGCCAAGGCCGAGTTGCCACAAGAGATGGTAACACTATCATTCTATCATGTGATCAAACAATCAATGTGTACAGATATCAATAAATGTTAAAGGAGCACGGTATGCAATCTCTTAGCGGTGTTTTCACTGCCGATGTAGAGAGAGCCATCTGGCGGCAGCAATACGAACTACAAACCATATTTCAAAATTTACGTAATGCATCAAGTGCATTCGCCGACAATTTAGTTAAGTCCCTCGGGTTGGAGAGTGGCGCGCACGGCGATGGTGGCGCCGGCTGGCGAGATAAAGTGGCAATGCCGAGCTCCTTTAACAGGGATTTAATCCAGCAGGCGGACAGTTGACAATTATTGGCCGATTTTCTGGTGGTTCTTTCGTCCAACAACAGATGGCAGTCGTGTGCACCACTTTACGGCCCATAGTTCTGCGGTCAGTTCAGAGATGGGGACACGATTCGCAGATTACCACCAGGACAATCTTACTTCCCGTTTTTTTCAAGTTGCAAAGAATTTGAAGAAACATTCTTCAGATGGTTGATGGGAACAACTTCCAATCACGACCATACACATAACATGTGAGAAAAAACAGACTGGACTTCGGGGCAGATGAGTTTAAGAAAGTGTTGCCAGCCGTGGAGGGGGACATTCTGAAATGTTATGTGACCATGTGTACCTTGAGCACGACCTTCGATGTAAACCCTGCGTCTCACCTAAAGTTTCTCTGCTAAGAGTGGGTCGTCATGGCCTACTAGGTGTCTACCTACTAGGATATGTTCATCCCATGCAGTTGCTCATCCAGTCATAGAGAAGGGACTGCTAGCTGCCATTGATGTTTATGATTACATGTACGAACATCCTGGATTATTGAAACGAACACTAAGAGATGTTGTCCTACCCTTAAATGAAATGCCCAACATACCTGATAACCAACTTCTTTGTGCTGGGGCAGACAGAACTGGCTGTATGATCCAAGTACTGGATCCAGAAACAGGGAACATCACATCCTCACATGATATCATCAGTTACGGTCATCTTATTTCCTTGGGCGTTATAATTCTGTGCTAGTTCGCCATTCTTGAGACCACTGATGAGCAAGAGGCACAAATCGCATAACAAAGTTCAGTTGTAGGCCTATTAGTTGTTTTGGAGAAGACCCAAACTAAAAACTAAGATCCATTGTACAATCAAACTAACAAGCCAACTATCAAACTAAGACCCCATTGTACTGAGTGTACTAAAAAACTAACACCCAGCTATAAAACTATTTAGTTTATAGTATAGTAGGGCCTAGTTTTATAGCACACAATGGGTCTTATTTTTGGGGGGTCTTGGTTTTATAATACAATGGGCCTTAGTTTTATAGCTTGGGGTCTTAGTTTTATAGAGTCATAGGTCTTAGTTTTATGGACCCCTATTTAGTCGTTGCCGAATTGACTGAGACCAGACTATGGCTGACTTCGATTGTAACTCGACAACTTACTCGAGTTGAAAATCTGCCACCGGTTATGACGTCAAAAAACCAAAATGCGCATGCCTACCCGGGTTCCGAATCGAATTCCAAAATTAGCGGAATCGTTGTTGTTGTCAGTTCAGTACATGTATTTCCAATGTGGCCATTCACATCAATTTTTTAGCGGGCGTTTTTAAAGGACCACTGTATTGCATCTTTCTGTCGACAGCCGGCGCCACCGGCACCATGCTCCAATACTGTAGTTAAGCCTTTCGCCCCAGTGTTGGAGAATGTATGATTACAGTCTCGGTCACCCAGCCGCTGGCGATCGAACAAGTTTGTGTAGCAGTACTGCGGAACGAAACGGCTGGCTGCGCGAGACTAGTTGCATGCGGTAGTTTACCAAGTCGTTAATAGAGGTCTCCCCTTAACGCGGGTAGGTGTAACGCAGGATTGGGAAGCAATACTGTGGTCCTTTAATAGACAAAAATCAGTTATAATCAGCTGGTAGGGCAAATGAAATGAGGATATGTTTCATCTTTGATGAAAATAATGACTATTCACCAGTAACGATGAATTTGTACACCAACAACCCCTGTTGCCATGGTTGCAGTGTTTATGCCTTGGCCCGAGTACCCAAAGGCCATCATCATCGTCATTTACTGCGTTGTTGTTCCCAAAACCGAGGGCAAAAGTGCTCCTGTCCCTTTCCCTACTTATTTCTGGCAAGAACAACGATTTTTGACTGAGCATAATAAGCATTGATTCCATTTTTGAACAAAAATATCCCGCGTCCGATTCACATGCCTGCCCAGAAGACCGGTACCAGTCTAACATGCCTGTGGGCGACCAAATATCAAACCGATTGGAAGGAATATAGCACAGCCATGAATATGGCACAGGCACACTGCTGACTTTCCTGGCTCTGTGAGTGTCAACTCAAATATAAATGTGCCGAGAAGGCGGAGTATGTCCTCAGTGTGTGCCTACTTTAGCTAGCGTCTGCGTTGATGGCAATGGTTCCCATTTTCGAGCGCAGTCTCTGTTGTCCCACGAACGAAGAAATAAATTCAAAGTGGACCAGGATTTCATTAACTGACTTACAGAAGTTCCACACCGGCTGCATTTGGTCCTCGGCCTCCTAATTATGTTGCCAACAAACCCAGACTATAGGAATGCGACAATACGTCCGGTGGCCGCTCAAGGCAAGCGGTTACTCCAATGTCAAAGGTCTGGTGCAGATAAGTTGTAAAATTCGGCCGTAGTAAAGTTTCTATCAGCGCATGTATGATAGTTGTTGTTTATGCACGAGCCCATTATCAAATGAGTCCTTCGACATTTTATCGACATCACATAGAATTGCATTGATTCAGTAGAATATACAACATGACTTCTTCAATTTAGAAAATCCCCTTTAATTTTCAACTATAAGCAGTGTGATGTGCGCGCAACACTCGGACCAGCGGCCTCGAACGTAGGCCTGACCACAGGCCCCTGTGAAGTTGTGTTCGAGGCCTAGTTACGGTAAACGTAGGGGGCTACCCCCTATATATAAAAATAGATTTTTATATATTTTATATATAAGGGGTACCCCGCTACGTTTACCGTAACTAGGCCTCGAACACAACTTCACAGGGGCCTGTGGCCTGACTGGCCCCCTATCCTCGATCAGCTCCGCTAATACCGGATGTATTAGTCCGGCAGAAGTAGGGTTGGACCCGGAAATGTCTTATATAGTTTTTTTTCTGATGGATTTGAGTAGCCCTGGGGGTCAGTTTTAAGATTCCACCGGGTGGACTCCGGTCACCCTTGAGCATTTTGAGAAATCCAAGATGGCGTCCAAGATGGCCATTGTTACATGAAATCAATCATAACTTCCTTCATATTTACCACAGGTTGATAATTCTGGTGTCTAGACATAGGTTTTGGAGGTCAAGGAATCCAATAAGACTATTTTCAATGTCGGTAATATATTACGTAATTGTAAATCCAAGATGGCTGCTGTTACGTGAACTTCATTCATAACTTCTTTCATATTCACCATACAATGGTTATTTTGCTGTCTAGACATAGGTTTTGGGGTTCAAGNGTATCTTCTACCACCATGCCGAATTTCGAGGCAAAACAAAGCTTCTAAATGTGACTTTATTGAGCCGACTTCCAGTATTATTATATAGATATATATAAGGGGTACCCCGCTACGTTTACCGTAACTAGGCCTCGAACACAACTTCACAGGGGCCTGTGGCCTGACTGGCCCCCTATCCTCGATCAGCTCCGCTAATACCGGATGTATTAACGGAGCGGCTCGAGGACAGCGGACCAGTGCACCTGGAACAAACCGAGATTCGTTTGAGGCCGATACCACTGATTAGGGAGGTTAAGAAATCAAAGAATAAACGTTAACTTTACAACAACGTTATCTTTACATACTGCGAATTTACCAGATTTTATATTTCATTTTCGGTACAAAAAATAACGTTGGCGTAAAATTAAACGTTTATCGTTTGATTTCTTTAACGCCCTAATAGAAGAGTTTTCGCAAGCCTCCGAACCCCAACGCGAATACCAATCCCATTGTTCAATGCTACGAAGAGAACACCGAAAAAAGGACAGCGTTTGCGTTGGCATTACGGGGACCTTGCGAAACTACTCGGGAGTTTCGCAAAGCCCCCGAAACGCCAGCGCGAAGGTCTATCCTATTGTTCGGTGCTCTCTTCGTGGCATCGAACAATGGGATTGGCGCTTGCGTTTGCGTTTCGGGGGCTTTGCGAAAACTCTCTATTAATTGCGCCTGTTTGCGCCAACTATGACCGTCAAATTTGAAGAGGTGATGTAGCACATGAATTGGAAATTATGGTTCCCGATGTACCTGCGGGGAACGTGCCGTCGCTGAGTGTCCTGGGACACTAAAGCCCGGAGCATTCGTGGCAACGTTTCTGTTGAACTCTCGGGTTCCATCGTGATGGGGAAGATTCTTGAGGATTAAATCAAAGAGAAATTGACAAAGGACAATACGTTTTAGCTATTCATTCACGACCTACATACGGGTTTCTTTTATTGACGTCAGGCCTAGTTTCTACATTCCTCAGATAAGAATCAATTACAATGGTGACATTAAATCACTCTTTAACCCCCATCCCCCCACGCCCACTTGCGTGAATGTCTATCTAAATCCACAGCGTATGATTTGTTATAAATCTCGGACACCTCACTGTTAGAAATTATTGTAATTTTACAGAAATTGCTTGCAGCAGAGTCCCCAGCACTTTCTGTAAATTTACATACGCTATGATTTATGTTTTCCTGTATTGGTTGGACTCACTTGGACTTTCCATAATTTAATGATCCCAGCCAGCAGGGAATATTGGGCCAATATTGGGTAATTATTGGGGCACATTGGCAAATATTATAATTATGCAATCAAATGTTCTTGGCCAATCATGTGCAGCAGATTGCATCATGTGATCATAGGATGTCACATCGTATCGGAGTTCGGACGCTCAATCATCGTATCGGATCCTAAAACCTCGTATCGGACAGCCCTCCTTGTTTCAGCCAATCAGAGCATAGGCCTGTTGTTATTGTTGCTAGGCAATTTACATAATATAGCAAAGAGTGGATGGCAGGTCGTCCAATATGGATTTTTGTTGGATGAAGAAAAGTTATATCGGACTCGGCTTCGCCTCGTCCGATATAACTTTTCTTCATCCAACAAAAATCCATATTGGACTCCCTACCATCCACTATTTGTATAATGTTGGCCAACATTTCCAATATTGGTCCAATATTGGCTAAATGTTGGCAATGCCGATATTGTTGCAAAAGAATTGCCAATCTTGGCCCAATATTGGTCAATTATTGGCTTGCCAACATTAAGTGCGGCAATAATTTCTAAGTTTTCTCGATTTCGGCACTACCGGTATAACAATCCAGAAAGTCGATGTCAACCTGTTAAAACTTCAGAAAGCATTTCCACAAAAGACGTCGAAATCACGTGGAAAAGTCGTCAACATACTTCTAATACAAATCTTAACAAGAGAAGGACATCGGAGCGATGTCAATGGTTTCCGATGAGAGGTTTACTACTCAAGAGCTAGTTATCTGTGACCTTGACCTCTGACCTTGAGAAGTATTGCGTAACTGGAACAGGGGTCCTTGATTAAACCAATAGGGGATGGTTAATGCAGGCTTCTAATTAGTTTTCTACTGAAATTATGAGTAGATTTGCACTTTAGAACTGTTTGACCTTGACCTTGACCTCTGACCTTCAAGGTCATTGTGTAATCTGAAAGATCATCCTTGATAACCTAGGTGTAGATGAAGGTTTTAGGCTTGCACCATCACCAGGTTCTGTCTCATGTTATTTGTGATGGTTGTTGGCTGTGACCTTGACCTCTGACCTTGAGAAGCATTGCATAACTGGAACAGGATCCCTGATTAAACCTATCGGGGATGGTAAATACAGCCGTCTAATTCGTTTTTTCCTGAAATTCCGAGGAGATTTGCGCGTAAGAACTGTTTGACCTTGACCTTGACCTCTGACCTTCAAGGTCATTGCGTAATCTGAAAGCTCATCCTTGACAACCTAGGTGTAGGTGAAGGTTTTAGGTCTCTACCATCACCAGATTCTGACTTATGTCATGTTATCAAATTTGAATATCAAATCTCACCACGATATCAGCAAATATCATGCGACCGA
>NMRB01002124.1:51932-71469 GCA_002633025.1 Notospermus geniculatus | reverse complement strand
CCCCCCCCCAACTCCGGACGCTCTGTCCCGCCCCGTCCAGGTCGCTTGCACATTTCATCGAGGGCCCGGTGCTCTGTCATATCTAGGCCTATGTAACGACCGAATGACGAGCTTGTGTCAAATCACGGAAATCGATGTAAATTCGAATTCACACAAAGCCTCCCGGCCCCCACTCAGGGGTCAACCATACCGCATGCTCGTCCCAATTCAGGAAAATGGATCATTTTCGGCAGCACTGTTCGCCGGGAAAAAATTCACGAAAAACACTTAACTACACCGGTACCCGCAGCGGTACCGGTACTTTGAATGACGTTTCTCCCGAAAAATTCTTAAAAAGGAGGTCAAAAGGTTCTCCGCTTCCCGAAGAAAATAATAAATATGAAAGTCCTATTCTCAAAGCTTGTAAAAAGGGGCTGTAAAATCCCTTGGTTCCTTCAATTTGGGGCCTTATTGCGTGAAAATCCCGAAAAAGGGTGAAAATATCTTGGTTCCTTCCAGTGTCTGTCAGTGTGTGTGTGTGTGTGGGGTCTAATTGGATGAAAAAAGCCCGCAGAAAAGAGGTGGAAAATTTCCCTTGGTTCCTTCCAAGGGGGTCCTTCTCAAACTCGGGAACAAGCATAGTACCGGTACCGGTACCGTAGAGTCTACCCTAAAATTAAGATGTGTGGGGGGGGGCATAGCATTTTATAATTTGACCTTTGAAGAGGCTTGGGACCTGCTTCATAAAGTACCGTAACAAAGCTACGGTATGGTACCTTTAACCAAATGGAAAAATTATACATCAATTGAAGTAAATGGTACCATTAGCTTAAAGTCACTTTATGATAGGCCCCAGTTGCATCAGAGACTTGAGGCATGCATGGCAGGGCCGGGGTGTATAATTTGGGGGGGGGGGGTCAGGGCACTGTCCGTGGGGTGCTTTTGGACCTCGGAAACACCCACCACCCCTGCCATGCATGCCTCACATACTTCCCTGTTCAGAGTAGGCTATCCAAGCCTATCGCCCTACTGTGACACCCCCCCGTAGGCAAAATCCTGGATCGCCCCCTAATTTCGGCAACTTGTCGTAACATTCAAGTATTTCCATCAACTTTTCGCTACACACGACCTTTGAAGCCTGGCACTAAGTAGGCCTAGGCCCACAGGCTCTCATTTTTTTGTCTCTGATCCACTCTCTTTCACTCCGTTCCGGTAATTCCTAAGTACCCCCACCTGACAATAAGATAGAACAGCCGCAGAACAGACACGTCACCTTAATTTGTATGTTTTCCCCATTCGCCGCCGCGTATGGCATGCATTGAATTGAAGGCTAGACAGCGGCGTGACATCCCGAATTTAAAATTTGTTTTTTGTGCAGTTGAGAGCCGGTTGCCATGAATCCATTGAGGTGATTAGAATAGTTAGATTAGACCTAAGAACGCCATAAGGCCAGCCTTTGCTGTCATACATGCATTAATCGGGAAATGACATGAATGAGCAGATCACTTCGGCACTGACTAAAACCAGCAAATTCGGCAACGTCAAGTCAACGACCACATTGCACATCACATGACCATGATGACGAACGTTGCAACGTTGCCGAACCGGTAAGTAGCTCGCAAGTCGCATTCAGTGCTCTGTAGGCATTAAACAGCATTGAAATGTGTTGGAAATGGTAGACGGTAAAAAAGACACTGGAAAAAAAGACACCGGAAAAAAAGACACAGTAAAAAAGACACTGGAAATAAAGACACTGGTAAAAAAGTCACAGGAAAAAAAGACACTGGTAAAAAAGTCACTGGAAAAATAGACACTGGAAAAAATGTCACTGGAAAAATAGACACTGGTACTCGAGATTCCTGAGATTGTACTGTTAGCACAATAGGTGGATTGGACATGTTGTGTCAAGCTGAAATACGACACAGTTTTTTTCAGTTTGGGCTTAAATCAGCTGAGCAAAAATATCAGACTTAAATGGGATTACGGACTATGGTGGACCTTAAGAGTTGTGTACCCTCTGAATTGTGGGTCATTGTCAAGTGTGATTGCCTTCGTATAGTTACTCCATCCTGCAGGTGGTTTCCCATCCAAAGCTGTGATCACCACTGAAACAAGTGGCCTGTAAGCATTGGAGCGCAATAAAAGTAGAGCAATCTGAAACTATCTGACATTTTGAGTGAAAAATCCCTCATGTTTCCAATAACTTAAATGTAGTTCATAGGTTTCAATGTCGAAATTCTTGGATTAAATTGCCTCAGGCAGAGGCAGTCATCCTTCTTCCCCAACTTAGCCCTCTCGTCATATTGCTNTAGGTCACGCCACGGCGTCGTGGCTGTGAGAAAACACCGATCGCAATGTTCGAAGTCGGACCACGATCGACTGTTACGCCTAATGCATTTCATGGTATTGGTTTAACTGGGTCAATTTGACACGCCATCTTACGGTGTTCCCAACGGCGCAACGTCATTCGCCAGTTCACCACGATCACGCATGTGTTCACGTGAACAGCTGGTGGAGGTAGCCTGCTGACCAATCATCGGGCTCCGATACTTGCTGACCTGGGCAGAGCTACCAACCCTCCCGTATTTTCCGTATTTAGTCCGGAAAATCACCCCCAGTACGGACGATACGGAAGTAGCCTTCAAAAGTACGATTTTACCATGTCTGCCAAAACTGTGCAGTGAGACCACACCACATGCTCACCAGCTCACCAAACTGTGTATTGAGACCTGGAAAGATGCAACATGGCGGCCATGACTGCGGCATGGCGGCAATCTCATCAGATTTTGCATTCTAATTGTGGAAGTTTAGCATGTTTTCAACTGCTTCTGGCATATTTGACCCTTCATAAGCATGAAATAGTGTGTGTGGTCCGTATCTGGGGCTTTTTTTTTTTGGCATGCATATGTTAGTATTGTGTAAGATTTCACTTGCGTTTTCACTAAGATTTCCGACAAGATGATCAGTGATGATGCAAGATTTGACCGCAAAACGGGGCCTACGCACGTTTTCATGGTTACCTAAACCCCTGGAATTAATCCAAACTGAGAGTACTGAAATACCCCAAAAAAATCCGGAAAAATTGTGATATTTCTGGAAAAATTCCGGAAGGCATGAATCAGGGGTTGGCAGCTCTGCCTGGGAACACTGATTACTAATTTATTTGTGCACAGTTTGAGCCAATCAGAGCTTGAGATGATTCATTATAATCCGATCTATAGTGGCCTACATTCAGGATTTTTCGTGAACGACGGTGGTTTTAACGCCGATGGGCCTGAAAGTGAGGGTGTTATTTTCCCGCCAAAATTAGTGCGCTGTGGCGACCAACGCGACCAAAATACTCCGTTTTAACCATAGCATGTGTGTTTAATCAACAAAATCGGAATGTAGGTATTTAGATCAAAGTTAATATTCGATCGTCGTCAGTTCATATACTTTGAAAAACGTACGTAAGGTGTTGAAAACTTTGCGCCCAAGTCGCAAATTGAAATGTTTGCATAAATTAGCACAAGCCAAGATGGCGGCACATGAAATGTGGAACGGCTCGAACGGCCAGATCGATGATTCAATCCTGTCTAACTCACCTTGTATGTTGCCGTGGACGATGTTAATGATTGAAATCTTGTGTGAAATCATATAAACTAGCATGACCCGCGCTCCGCGCGCCAGTTGAAAAAGGGCAATTTCCAGCGGAGCTTGCTATTCCTGATCAATGGGGAGAGGGTGGAGCAGGGGGCCAGAGGAGGCATGTTGGGAAGGGCCTGCACAGCGAGGAATTATACCAGCAATCAGTGACAAATGGAGGGGAGGCGGCAGCAGCAGCAATCAGTGATAATGGACGGGCTGGGACATTTGGGAGGCGGCAGCAAGGGAGGTTGACAATTGTATGATTGTATAGCGGTGATGATTTGTTTCCTCTCATGTTCCTGCCTGCAGCTGGAAGCTGATGATTCCACTGCAGTGCACATACACAGAACCCGTCCCCATGGGCCATGCCATTGATTGATTCGACCTCACATAGGCCTAATTGTTGCCGCCTGCCCCCTCCCCCATTTTCACCGAATGCTGGCATTGCCCTGTCCCTCCACCACATGTCTCCACTCTCATTGTCAGTCTCCCACCACAACCGGCCTGTGCCATGCCCCCCCCCCTCAATGTCATTGTCAGTATCCCACAACCGGCTTGTGGCAGCCCTTCCACCATCGTCTCCACTATTGCCCCCCCCCCAATGTCAGTCTCCCACAACCGTTCTGATCATACTGATACACATGTGTTATGCCCGTAGGCCTGGGGGACTAAACATGTGGATCCTCCACTGCAGTGCTGATGCACGGGGACAGTCACACCATCCACATGTTTAGATCCCCCACGGGCCATTAGGCCTATGCCCATTTTTCACCTCACTGCACAGGGGCAGTCACCCCATGATCCACATGTTTAGATCCCCCATGGGCCATATGCCCATTGTTCACCTCACCTAATTACTGCCTAGTAAGCTTTTTGTACATCCATCAGAGAATTTTATTATATCACTTCAGTAAGTGTTGACATTGTTCATGTGTTATCAGGTGCAATAAGGCCGGTCTTTGTGCCTGGAGCAATTCCCGGCCGGTGCGGAACTGAAACAACGACCACAACAATGGCAATGATAATTGCTGAATAAGGTGGATTAAGGGGTGATAAATAATCTCTTGGCCTATACTACTTTGGCAATGCGAACCATGGCAAACTATACTTTATAACAAAGTACATGCAAAAGTCTTCCAGTTCCCGAAATATCATGACATTCGAGCGTGTATTAAGGGCGTAGAAGCACTCACAAAAAAACACAACTGCGTATTAGATTGTACCAAAATGTATGTATGTGTGAGCGCATCTTACATCTAATATTGGCCAGTTTTATCGGCGTTAAAACCACCGCCGTTCACGAAAAATCATGAACGTATGCCGTTAGATCTGATCATAATGAATCATCTCAAGCTCTGATTGGCTCAAACTGTGCAAAAATGAATTAGTTAATCAGGTTTCCCAGGTCAGCAAGTATCGGAGCCCGATGATTGGTCAGCTGGTTACTTCCACAAGCTGTCCACGTGAACAGATGCGTGATCGTGGCGAACTGGCGAATGACGTTGCGCCGTTGGGGAACACCGTAAGATGGCACGTCAAGTTGACCCAGTTAAATCATTGCGTTGAAATGCATTACTCGTAACAGTCGTGGGGGTGAAGTTAGGCCTAAGCCGCGTTCACACTAGAGCCTTATAACGTTCGGGAAACAGTTTTAGCTTTTATAACGATTCAGCTGTTCAGACACAAGAGTTCTTATAACGCTTTCAAAACGTTCGGACAAAAACGCCAATTTTAGCGTTTTCCCAACTGTTTTAGTTATAACGTTATAGCACCAACGCCCAAGTCGTGCGTCTGAACGCTTATATCGTTATAGCGAAAACGCATCAACTCGCGGATGCGATATATGGCCGTGGCGCTACAGTGCTTGCCGTCGGTGCAGCACGGGAGTGTAGACAGCAAGGATGAACTGGTCTACCTTGTAGCAGAGTCCTAACAAAATATAACATTAAATCGTAAATCTGCTGTTTATTTTTATTTGTATTTTTTCATTCTAATTTAGGCCAAAAAAAAACAAAACCTTTGGTTCAGGTAACGGACTCCCTCTGGAGGTGGGTAGGTCGGTAGGGATTTTTTTTTTTAAAGATTTTTTTTACTGTGAGAAGTTGTGTGGTAAGCCTGGCAGTGGACACCAGCTCACTCAGTGCCATCTCTCCTTGTGTCTAGTTCAATTTCCAGTAAATTTCATCAATTTGTATCTCTCCTTTTGCAGCAAGAGTCACAAAACCTCTCCTTCTCATGCTTTACTGTACAGTTTTTTGGTGGTAGCTGTTAAAAAACTTGACCTTTTACTATGCAAAAACTTTTTGTCCTTTTACTCCTCAAATGTTCAAGGACTAGGAGAGGATTTATTTAAAAACTTTGTACTTCATGAACTACAAAAATGCCACCAAATTCGTGTACAGCAAGAATAAGCTAGCATATAGTCTGGAAGGAGAGTGCAATTATGACATCCATTCCAAAAAGTGCACTCCTCTAGCAGTGTTTGCTAGCATATCAAACACTGCTAGAGGAGTGTATATTTTGGAATATTACATAAAATTTGTTCTGTTTGAATACTGGAAAAATAAACTGAAGTTTGAATTCAAAATACAAGTCTTGTTTTATTTTTTGAAGTCTCTACCAGCTGGTACAAATAGACAAAGACTGTTTTCACAACTTCCACCTCACAAGAAAATGCAGGTTGGTTGAAAAGCTCTGCACATCACCCCTACTCTCATATCTTTTCCATGCTATACAGGAAAATTTCAAAAGTCAAGAGAACCAGTCAAATACTATGTACAAAGACTTGGAACCAACCAATGGACTGAAATGCCTATTTTCCTTTCTTAACATAGAACCTCGGTTGGGGACCACCTCGGTAACGGGACCACCTCACCTAAGTGGACCACTTTAGTCCAGTCCCGATTATTTTATCATTAATTTCCATTAACATGACCTCGGTAACAGGACCACCTCGGTATCCGGACCGGGACCACTCAAATTAGCAGTCCCAAAGACCAAAATTCACCACCTAAGTGGNGTTGACCACTAGGTGTCACTAGGGCCCAATTCAATGCATCTACCGGACCCAGCCATTATCGATCGAGCAGCGATCATAATAGATTTCCTGTACATTTGGTCCGCTAAGACTGTGCTGCCATCTGTTAGCAATATGCGCGGCTGACTGCTCCTATTGGTGTGCATCATAACAGTTTGTTGGTGTTACTGACATGGAATTGTACAGAGGGTTGTGCACAATCTTAGGCCACGCTTATTTTATTTTTTGGATTACGGATTGTCATCACCATTTAGGTAGGTAGGGAGGGGGAAATAAAAAAAAAAAAAGAGGCCTGACTCACCAATTTTTATTTGCGGTGGTATTCACGGACAATCATTGTCAACTCGGCAGGTAGGAGAAATAAAAAAAAGGTTTTGCAGGCAGTCAGAACACTGAACCCAAGGTTTTATCTGTTGTAAAGCTGCCGAGTATGCCAGGGTTCAGGGGAAACTACGATGATCTTTCGTGATTTTGCTTGCCGCTTGGAAAAATAAGGAGCTTTTGAAAAATATGCGTCGGCAGGAAAAAAACACTGCTCAAAAATGGCAAGTCGGAAAAATTTTTTTTTTTTCTGGTTTTCCCAAAAAGCACGTCGGCGAATCCGTAATCCAAAAGATATAATAAGGGAGGCCTTATTCCATCACATCCAAAGTAAGAAGATGAGTTCAAGCGGTGCCCTTTCATCTTATTTCACATGACACGTGAGAAGATGAGGGTCAATTTAAGCACTGTCCTTTAGTCTTAGTATTTCATGAGATGTGAGAAGATGAGATAATCTAAACAGTGTTATTTAAGTTTTGGCAATAATACACTGTCATATACATACATGTATTTCATATTTGGTCTGACAATTTCGGTAACAGGACCACCTCACCTAAGTGGACCACTTGCTCCAGTCCCTTGGGTGGTCCCCTTACCGAGGTTCCACTGTATTTAAGCTGACACACTGGTTCCAGTGAATCTGCACGGCAATCCGGGCAAATGGGCAGAACAGTCTTGTACATCTTCTTCAGATTTTGGTCAACTTCTGCATTCTCACCAGCACAGTGACAACAGATGTCTTGTCTTGCTCCTAGATCATTCACACACCCATAGTACTGCGTCTCAACAGGGTCCTCACAGGTCAACTGCAGTCGTACTTGGACTTTGCCATGCAATGGGTGAGAGGGGGGAGTGATAGGAGACCCACATGCAGTGGCAGTCAGGAAAAAAAGCTTCGGGAGTGATCTGTCACTCCCGCAGGTTTATGGCGGGAGCTATTTGTTAATCACTCCCGTCAGTTTTAACAGGCGTGATGAAAATTTCTTGCGCTCCATGTTACTTTTACGGGCGCTATCATTAACGCTGGTAAATGAGATTTGCGGGCGTGTTCGGGCTCCGGCGCGATCGCGCCCGCTTCCTGACTGCCACTGCACATGAATACTCAAATTCACTCAGCAGCATTGCTACTTGTACACGATGACGGTCAGTGAATTTCTGCTTGCTGTACAAGACTCGGGGTCTTCTACACTCCACACAGCTGACTGTAAATCTTGCATTTTGTGCAGTGTACAATGACGCATCATGCAAATCTCCATAGAGTATCTTGTCTTCAGCAAGACGAAGTTGCTTGTTTTTTTTACCAACAGCAGACTTCTTTGAAGACTTGGTTTTGCCCTTTCCAGTGTTTGCCCCCGGTGTTTCATTTGGGTTTGAACCTGTGACAGGAGTATCAGCCTGAGACTCTTTCAGTACAAGGGAGGGTCTGTCGCGCTCAGTAGTTTCTACCGATTTAACTTCAGAATAGGGCAAGTAGTGCTCCCTACTGGTGTCAAGCACTGGATCAGGAAGCCATTGCATGGCAGACCTAGGTACCGTTGGAGGAGGACAACATTCAGTATCATCACATTTCATGACCTGGAAAGAATACAAACGCATTCGGCAATGCTTCTCCAGCCAAGCCTGATAGGACTTCACCTTCTTTGTGTGAGCTTTTTGGAGTTTTGAGAGATCCATTTCAGGGAACAAGTTGAGAAGATGCTGCTTGAGTGACTCTATTTCCTCTGTACCAACAGGCTCTTGTGTGCAAAATGGTTCTTCCTTCAGAGACAGACGAGAGAACCTGTCTGAAATCAAAGTTTTGGGACCCTGAACAGATGCAGACCACTTTTCTTGTAACTGCGGGTGCTTCTCCGCAGCCTGTCTGACTGCTGCCATGTTACCACATGCCTTCAGAATCTTCTCAACTTCTTCACTGCATGGATCTCGAGAAATTGCACAATTCTGCAAGGCCAGGTTTAACAAACTCATCACACGTTCAGCTGGATTAACCCAGCTGTGACCCGGGGCACACCTACAATGTATCAGCATGTCGAGATTATACTCTTTGAACAAGGCAATGTTTGCACAAGGGATGCCCGGGTCCGACTTCAAGCAATGCGATCTGTGTTTTCTCACAGCCGCGACGCCGTGACCTACATCCACGCAGATATGCAAATGAGTTAATTATTTACTTTGATCTAAATACCTTGACTCCGATTTTGTTGATCAAACACACATAAACTGAGTATTTTGGTCATGTTGGTCGCCACGGCGCACAAATTTTGGCGGGAAAATGACACGCTCACTTCCAGGCTCATGCATATAAATGACAGATTCCAAGTTGTTGCGCTGGTCCGTACCTCCATCCGTAAACTTCATCAACACTGACTTGCCAGGTTGAGCTTCTTTCACAATTCTTGATTGGACAACTGCATGACGAAAAGGGCTTGACTGTTGGAAAACTGAATCATTGACAACTGTATACACTTTCCCTCTTACAAATGACTTCTCTGGTGACTCTGGCAAGTCAGTCTGTAGGTATACAGATGGAGTTAGGCTGCACTTTGTCATATCGTGGTCAAGAGCAGCCAGTGTGGATGTAGATGGGGCAAGAGTCTTTTTCCCCCTAACCCCTGAGGACACAAATACTCCTGGTTCCCCCAATGGTACCTTTGCCTTGTCGTCTGCACACAGAAAAACAGTACTGGCTGACATTTCAACTGCCTTTGTTTTCAAATACTTGAATGATGCAGCACAGTAATGGTCATCCATATGAGCAGCTCTTAACTGCCTTCTCTGGATCTTGTATTGAACAGCAAACCTACAAGTGAAGTTCAATGCAGAGTGCAAGTATGGGTTTCTGGGGGTGAACTGCAGCCGAACTAGGGTTTTCGAAGGCACAGGAGTTCCTTCAGGGCACAGACTTTGGGCCTCATTCATAAGCTCTTTAAGAGAGATCCAAGAAGCAAGATGTGCGATGTTATGGCGCCTCTCATCAGCTGCAGTTTGACGTTCAATGACCTCCCCCAACTTTTCAAAGAATGTTTCGAAGTTTCCACCTGGTCTTCCTGGGTTAAGATGTCTCATGTCAGCTAGGAGACCTTCTTCACCCAGAAAGATGAGGTGGATGCGTTTGTGGGTTTCTGGATTGTCAGCGACAGAGGCATCCATTGCCAATTCCTTGTAGATCAGATCCACAACTGAAGGTTGAACACCTGCCACTCGATTGAGCATTTCTTTGAATTGCTTTCTTTGGCTATGAGTGTGGAATTCTTTCAGTTGTGGTCTGATACTCACTAACATCTGGGATGCCTCGGTCAGCTGTTGATTTTCAGTACGTTTTTCAGCCACTTGACTCACAATAACAGATGTAGTGTACCCACCACCTGGGCAGTAACGAACCACATCAACTGAGACAGACAACTGGAAACTAGCTATGAACCTGTGCCTCTGCATTCTATTTTCAAAAGGTGCATTGAGGTGGACATTTTCATCAAAGAATACAGGACTATTTAGACCTGCAGCAACAACAGCTTCATCAAGTTTTTTGAACTCTCGCTTGACACTGAAAAAAGCTTTCGGTCGATGTTCAACAGTTGCATCCTGACTGACAGAACGTACAGGATTCAATTGTTGACGGTTCTGAACCTGAACTCTTGACTGCCTGTTAAGATACTCAGCATACTTGCTCAAACAGTCAGCTAGTGTTTTCAATTCCTCACAAAATTCTGACCATTCTGGTGTTTTGTTCATGACAGGACGTGTACAGAGTCCATACAACACTTGGGCATGGTTCTTGAGCTGCTGTTCATACAACGGATGATTCTTTATTTTCTTCTTCTTCACATCGTTGTACCCCTGAAAGCTACCAAAGGTTGGAGGCACTGGAATTACATTGGTCTGTCTTAGGGCTGCTCCATTGATGGTGTCGTGACTGTTTGTGATGTACCATAAAGCGTTGCATAACACCTGAAATAAAGATGAAAGGAAAATCAGAAACACACCAACATTTCAATGCTCCTGAAAAAGGAAAAACATGTACAAGTACCTTTCATGCAACACACTGTACAAAGAAGCATACAAGTTAATAGACAGACACCACACCAGGAGAGTGAGAATAGAGGTGCTACCATCACCAGCAGACAGGACATAAAAAAAGACATGTTTGTACCTCAGAGCTCCAGGCTTTTGTCATGATGCCTCCTGAAAAAAAGTCAGAATAGAAATATTTAGGCCTAGTTCTATGCAATCCCACCTTGCACTGTGTCATAACAAAATCTGCAGAGATGAAACCAACCTGCACAATGTGTGTTCCCTCAGAATCTACTGTCTGTACATGGAAGGAAAGGTTGCGTCTCTCTAGAAGGGCAGCCACATCATTGTAAAGTTCATCCTTCTTGTTGGGTGCAGGACGCTTTGCTGAGCCAGAGATTGAACCACTGAAAAATAGAAAAATCTTTGTACCATCAGACAGAACAGGTGTTGGAGAAGGGTATGGCATAGGCCTATGTTCTCATTTTTCATGTCAAATTCTAGGTCTAGCAACAAAAAAAGGAATTATTTTGCAAAAGGAAAGATGCAGTGATTGCACCATGAGCACATGGCTTTGTTTACAAATAGAAGACAGTAGTCCAATCAAATCACAACCATGTGGTCACATGACCAGCCAGGAATCACTGAATCCACACACCATCAGTCACACTTGACAAGCTGTTAGGCCCACACAAATTTTGAGTGGTAGGCCTAACGCCTAAAAGCAGGGTAGCAGTAGGCTAGGCCTAGCCTGTAGGGGCAAGAATTCTGAGACCTAGGCCTACACTAGAAAGGATAGGGAACTAGAACGAAGAAACTACCTTGGGTTTCTTTTTTGTGGCACAAAAACTTGTTTTCTCTGTTGCTGCATAATGAATTCCAATGCATTTTGTTGACTCGGCTGTGGCTCCCGATCTGAGGCACCTAGGCCTACGTCTGTAGCATCTTCATCTGAGGACAAGGTCTGCACTGGGCAACATCGAAAGCGAATGGACCGTATGTTGAAGCCCGCAAGAAGGCTCAAGCTGACGTCGAGCCCAACATCACGCCACGTCATGTCTGAATGGCCGCCCAGGCCTACAGAATCACTTGACACTTGCACTGACACTGTGTACTCATCGCCGCGAACTTCCCCATGAAACTCTCTAAAGATCGTCGCAAAAGTCGAATTCAAATCTAAAACTTCAAACGCTTGCTTTCCTTTGGCGTGGTGGGTGCATTTCATCATGTCTACAGCGAACACTGCCGACATTTTTCGCGTTTAATAAGGCCTATTCCAAACAGTTTTCATCAACATGTGCGACTGTCGGCTGCCATTTTGCTTAGCGATCCACACTTCGCCCTATGCAGCATCGCCGTACTTCACATAGTACCAATAGACATGAGCGAGTCCGCGCGGCACGAGGTTTGCACAGACTGCTTTACTAGTCATACAAAGCGCCGTTGTGGCGCTGTGGTTGTGTTTTTGGCGGTTCTTTTGAAAATGAAAGGGAGGGAGACGAAAATTTGACAATAAAAATTTTTGAGTCGGCATTTTTTTCGGCGAAAAATACGGTCGGTCGGGTTACCTGAACCAAAGGTTTTTTTTTTTTGGCCTTATCATTCTTGCATTTAATCCATGTCCATGTCCACAATCATGTTTACTGGTTCATGATTTCTCATCAGTTTTCGTAATATTTCATTGTTTTTCCTTGTCATTTTTTTTTCACAATGGCCATGAACTTGTGAACGTTAGGGGGGCCTTATTGAGGACTCGCCTGAAGTCCAAATGAACAGTTGGCACTTGTGGAAATATGGAGGGATGAGGACATTGAGGGGCAGCTGGAGGGGGATGACCTTGACGCGATCTTTCCAGCTTCAACTCGCTCCTGTATAGATGACTTCGTTAAAACGTTTGGTGTCTGAACGCTTATATCGTTCGGGATAGAACGATATAAACTAGTGTGAATGCGCGCATTTTTACCGTTGGGAGACGGAGCGTTTTCCCTGGAACGATCTACGGAAAACGGTACGAAAACGTTTTAGGTGTGAACGCTGCTCTAGTCTCTCTCAGTGTTTCTGCTGGCAGTGGCCATTGTAGCCATTTGCTAATATTTTTATTGAACAGTGGCTAAGGAAATAACTAATTGGCTACAAATTTCCCAAAGGAATTAGGCCTGAGGCCTACAATGAATCGTTGAAAAAGCTTCAAAACAAAATAATTTTTAAAAAATTACAGATTTGGCTACAAAATGAATTATTCCAGCAGAATTAACCCCTGAACTGGGACTCTGATGCTGCGCTTTTGCTTTTACAAACTGACTTTTACATAGCACGCATACACTACAGAGTCTCAGATTGCCCAATACATTCCCTGTGGAGCAATTCCCGCCCGGAATTCCGTGCGGCGCTGTTAATTCACAATACCAGGACGAAAATCTACAATATTGTAATTCCTGTGTTGTTGAGCTACCGTCGATACACAATCCCGAATCCGAGTGAATTCAGTAAAATCCCATCCTTATTTAATTCACAAATCAAGTTTGAAATCCACTTCTTGAATCGAAATGTACAGGCCGGTGACACGCCATGATGGGAGTCTCGCGCAATGCAGTTGCGCAGTCATGGCAGTTGACGTTAGTCTCGTCCTCATCCAGTGTCAGCGACAACGCCCAGTCACGTGACCTCGGGTCTTGTGACAGCTACGTGTTGCAGACTTGTTTACATGAGTTGCTGACATTTCGACGGAGTTTTGTATCAAAGTTTTTTCCTAATTTGTGCCAATTTTTCAGTCTTTTGGAATACCACTATGAGACATAAGGATACATGAAAGGATTCACGGCATTTGATTATTCTAAATTAGTCAGGTTTGGGAGTAATTGGGCATTTTATTCAGTATATGCCAATACACTATGCTCCACAGGGCGCATATTGGTAAACCATAACGTCCCCAGGGTTTCCGCCTGCCAGAAAAAAAAATGAGGGTACGGACCCAAAAAAATATTTTTTTGAAAAAAAATGTTTTTTTTTTATTTATTTCTTTTTTCGGTTTTAAACGATGTTTGGTGCCATTTTAGGGGTATTTTGAAGCATAAAATCCCCGCGCTGGTCATGCCGGTTGTTTGTTTGGTTTCATCCGGCATGTCCGGGATAGGCTTGCAATCTGGGACCTGTGTGTGTGACCAAATGAACTCTTTGCCAAACTTGCCGTCATGAATACTACTGCTGTTAAATGGTGAAAAACAATGAATACTGCTGATAAATGTGTGAATTTATCAAAAAAAGACTGCATGTATTGTACAACATTATATTTGACTTCTTCCAAGTTGCTTAAGGCATCATCAGGAGGTTTATATCACTTCATGGAAAAAAGGTTACCAAACGTTTATGAGGGTACGGATCTGTACCCGGGAAAAAATAAAGGGTACGGAATTTTACCCATTTTACCCTCTGGCGGAAACCCTGGTCCCAGGCAATAGCCGTCAATGTCATATATACATCCCTATGTCAGGTGACCTATGACACCACTTTTCACATTCGGAACACCTCGGGTCTTTCCGTCATACTTCGGGAAAGCCCCTGGGCGATTCCATGAAAAGGTGGACAAAATAAGCAAAAGTTCAGAATGCCCCAATTCAAGTTGTATTGGTCATTTTCATAAGTTGATATTCCCTTCTTTCAGGAATTAAGATTTATGATCAAAACGTCTTGTATATCAATTTTTTAACCCTTTACATGTCGGGGTACCTAATTTAAGACAAATTCTGTGAATTCTCACTAATCTTTTTCCCAGGCTGTCTCCACTGGTAACTGTTACAGCAACTGTCATCTTCCCTGAGTAGATAGTGGATAGTAAGGTTGTATTGCCACCAGCCATACAATAAGTTTGGGCCTTTTCCACATTTCAAAAATTTGGATTGAAATTTGCGAAGTCACAGTGTCCCGTACGACACCAAAAACTACTATTTATGTCTGTAGCATTTGTAGCATTTGTTCAGTATGATGTACAACAGTGATAATTAATATTCTCTGAGTGTTAGTCATGAGCAAGAATATTATCCATAATTTGTTGAATTTGCTGTCTTGGTTATGATCAGAAAGCAGTATAATTAGCTGTCCCGTATGACACTTTTGTCCCGTACGACACCATGGCATTGTCCCCTACTATTTTTATGTTGAAAATAACTTTCAACAAATCTCGGATATTTTATTAGCAGCATATTGTGTGCTGTTTTGTAACATTCTACATTATGCATCAGATTTGAATTTCAGAGTTTGACCGAAAACGTGAAGGAAAGAAAAAGTGGTAGAGAAAAATTTTATGTGCCTGCGAAAACAATACTGACCACACCACTCAGTGGTGGTGTGGTCATAATTATGTAAATTCTTGAAACAGCAGCAACAATGAACACCACAACAGCAAAATGCATTTTAAAGTTAAAAAGTATGTTTTCTCCTAAGACCAAACTAGGGCATGCACGTCAAATTTGACTTGCAGAGTCTAAAGATCTAATTGTTCTCTCGCGATGAAAAGGTTCCTGTGCACTTACGTTCAAATTTGCCTGAGATAATGAACTTTTTCAGCTAAATAAATCGGGATCGCTGTAGTCTATAAATAGAACCGGGGATTCCCTGTTTAAAGTGCCCGAGCGTAGCATACGTTGTGCCTGTACATGTAGATGTCCTGTACATGTTTAGATGTACTGTACATGTAAATTGGTATATATTTGATACGCTGTATGTAAACTTGGAAGTGACACGCCAGTAATGTTGTTATTTGGTACATTTTGGTGATCATGCCGGGCAAGTGGGAAAGTAGCTCTCGCCACTAACGTATAATATACGTTGTAATCAAATCCCTCAAATAGTACTCGCTAGAATTCACGTAAAACGCATGGACAGCATTGAATCAGTACACTATTGACATGATTGAGGACTAAAGTACACAAAATGATCATATAATGTGCGATTTTTGTCATTTCACAACTATATATTAGCGAACTAGTTCTTAGCGGAAGAACACTCCGCCAGTCTGCGTAATCGGCGCGCCGCATCACATATCCTTCCATTTCAATATGGCCGCTTTTGTATGACATTAGAGATTGAAATCTGGCAAAGTTTCAAGCTCTAAGTTGAGAATGCACTTTTCAGTCCGATTTGATTCTTTGCTTGGCCACCAGGTGGCCAAAACCAAAGCTCAAAGTCCAGTAACTCCTGAACTGTAACTGGATTGTCTCTGACTTTTTATCAGGTGCATCTAATGAGAATACATGACCCTGTAGAACATTTCGATTTAACATTTGTCATTTGTTTTTTCTGGTACGTTCACCCAGGTGAGCACATGGTCCATGGACCATTTCATTTATTTGCATGCGCGATATTCAACGCGCCTGCACTCGAAAAAGTTGATAAAAGTCACGAGCCTTCGTCATTGTCTTCGGCGTTCTGATGATGGATGAATCTCCGGCTCCCTTGGAATTGAAACGACGAACACAACTCTAATCAATTCAAAATGGCAGCACAGAAGCACAAGGCAATTTCGTGCAGGTTTCCACCTTTGACAGGCGGGATTTGGCGGCTGGTGACTATTTCAGTGGTTGAAAACATCCGTGGTAAGGATATGGTTGTAAAGGTAAGTGACTCATACGTTTGCAGTTAAGGCTTAGGGGAAGTAAACTCACTTGACGCAAAGAGGCCTAATTTTGGACATCTGAGAGGGGTTCCAGGACATATTCTCCTGAAGAAAGGCAAGAACCGCTTACCTAATCTGCTAATAATGGGCCTTTAGAATTGCTGTGAGTGACTGGCCAAGTCACCAAATCAATAATGATGCAACAAATTCAGACGTTCATCAGTTTCATTCATACAAACCTATGTTACCTCACCACTGGGAACTTTAAAAATATGATGCAACAAAGTCACAGAACATTATCTAACCTAGCCTCATACATCTTGCTATGCAAAGACATAGGCCTAGGAGCCTAACACATCGGCCTCTGTACATCCATAGTGAGCCAGGAAGTGGACCTTCTGGAACCTCTGCTTTGTGCACCATTTTGGATACATTTTCCAAAATCACTCCAAAGTCTATCTTTGTTGGACAAATTTAGCAATATCTCAAAATGTTGCCCTCGGCAGGTATGTAACCTTACTTAGTTAGACCTCTGTCTTTCGACATTATTCAAGGCCATATAAATAAAATGTTTGATTAGCATCTTTCCACTCTCAACTTTTGACGAAGGCGTGATTTTTTAATAACGTTTTATTGAGTTTGAGGATGCAACTAAGTATGGTAACCACGGTAACCATCTTGATGAGGCCGAATTTGATTGGATATCATGCACTGAAATATAGAGGGCGCCACAAAGAATGACCTTGACCTTTGAAGTGATCTTGACCTCAACTAGACCCAAAAGAGGGCGTTACTCTATCATCTTAGTTCCAAATTCCACCGCTAGGGGTGCAAAGTCGCGGATGATCACTCGGGAGTACTGGGGTATCTTCGGAATACTTCGGAAATGTTCGGCAATTTCCGGTTTTTCGGCCATAACTTTTTTGTCTTTGATCGGAATTGGTCGGAATCTCCGATGACGTCATCACTGACCTTTGACCTTTCATACTGACATGATCAGTGGTGTACACAAGCTCAGAATATGCGTCCATCCGAAAATAGATAGTCCGGACCCATGATTCCCCTTCCTTCCTGTCATTTTTTTAAGTAGGTCAGTGGTCAGTATTTTTCGCATGTCTCCCTTTAATATATATTGAAAAGGTACGCAAGGTAGGTGATCCTTAAGGATATCATCATACCATGTGTCTTTGTCCAAATAGCAAAACTGGTACCATGACGTAGCTTAGCCTCCCCGTTATCATCCTACAAGGTTTGGTTGAATTCAGTAATATTGAAATGATCCCAGGGGTACCACAGAACAATGGAGTTGCTATGCTGTTGCTAGGGATTAAATAATTGGACAATGAGTGGTACCATGACGTAGCTTATCCTCCCCATTATCATCCTACAAGGTTTGGTTGAATTCTGTGCAGAAATAGTGAAATGATCCCGGGAACATTGCAGAACAATGGAGTTGCTATGCTGTTGCTAGGGATTACATAACAGAGTGATGGGTGGTACCACAAGGTCCCCTAGCCCCACCACTATTATCATACCAAGTTTGGTTGAAATCCGTGCAGTAATAGTGAAATGATCCCAGCCATACCGCAGAACATCTTATTTCCTCGGCCCCTTTCCTTCATGTGGACATCGTAATTCACCAAGGTCATGCTTTAAGTTCTGTTCTGGATGAGTCTGTCAGAAAGGTATCAATTAAAAGTCATCATGAATGTGGATGATGAGAGATTTTGGTAGCGTTGTATGTGCGTTTTTCTTAGAATGTCAGATCAGCTGTAGGTCACCTGACCTTGTCCTGCATGCTGATTGGTTGGTCAACGCAGTGTTTGTAAACAAATACACGTGCTGAGCGTGAGGTGCTTGCCCTAACCATGTTAACCACCCCTCAAAAAGTTTTCTTTGCCTTTCAGGTGTATTGTGCTATCTGTGCAAGACATGCTACTATGATGGACAGTGACACCATGTGAGTGTGACACAGCTCAGCAGAGATATTGATGATTGGGGTCAACATTTTATGTAACACCAGTTTTATGAAAATAAAGCCTTGCTTTTTTATCAAACACATTTGTTTTCTATTTACTACAAAGTGCAAGTACATGCATGTGTACACCAATTTTGAAAATTGAGGGCATTCATCTGATCATTTGTGAGAAAGTGATCATCCCCATCTACCCCTGCCTGCCAAGGATACTCACCACCAGGTCACCTGCCAAAGAAATTCACCGGACACAGAAAAAACACACGTCTAGGGTTGTAAAACTAAATTTAGGTGTGGTTTTTAGCACGCCTAGGATTTTTTAAAGGAAAGGCCTGTGGCTACAAATTTCCCAAAGGAATTACAATGAATCGTTGAAAAAAGCTTCAAAATAATTTTAAAAAAATTACAGATTTGGCTACAAAATAAATTATTACAGCAGAATTAACCCCTGAACTGGGACTCTGATGCTGCGCTTTTGCTTTTACAAACTGACTTTTACATAGCGCGCATACACAACAGAGTCTCAGATTGCCAAACACATTCCCTGTGGAGCAATTCCCGCCCGGAATTCCGTGCGGCGCTGTTAAGGGCGAGCCATCATTGCGAATTTTCATAGTGCTTCAATCCAGGCCCCTCTGAGAAAAGCAGTAAAGACACCCCCACTTGACTGTTTTTATAGTCCAATGTGATCACTGTGCTTTATAGACACAGAAAATGAGGAAAGTCCCAAGGATTACAGCTTAATTACATTACATAATCGTAAACAAAGAAATTCACCAAACACGAAAAACAGGTACAATTTTCTTGGAGAGGAAGCATGTAAATGACACATTGAAGGTGTGGCAACAATGTCACAAACCCATAGAACCTGGGGTGGCGAGGGTGTCCTGACATGCTCTTCATGTACACCATACACGCTCAGTACAAAAAGGACAACCAGGAAGTAAAATCCAAATCCAATATGGCCGCCCTGTTT
>NMRB01002124.1:38594-48906 GCA_002633025.1 Notospermus geniculatus | reverse complement strand
TAGTAGGGGAGCCAAGCACGAAAAATGGTGGATAAGGTTGCACAAAAAGATATACAATTGCTGTTTACATTTTTTGGTAGGTATATCTGTTCTACATAAGAATTGGGGGGACTGCTCGGTCATCTCTCTTGCGAACTCCTGTTATGAACCCTTTTATAGTTTGCTACTGACTTTATCATTGGGCCGGTGGACTCGATTTTGTACAGGGGCATGGAAACCAATGTACAGCTAACTTCTGAATGGTTGGGTTTAGACTCTATAAATGTATTACCAACAGATAGAAATATGGTGCCTCTGAATCAGCCAAGGGTGTTCTTAATTGCTTTTGGCAAGTGGAAATCACTTTTGGGGTATTTGGTCCGATATGTGTAATTTTACATTAAAACTGCAATGTAGCATGGAGGTATAAAATAAGGTGAATGTAGCAACTGAAAATATTTAAGACCATGCTTATTTGATTCACTGTCCCCATATTTCTATCTGTTAGTAATACATTTATAGGGTATAAACCCAACCATTCAGAAGATAGCTGTACATTGGTTCCTCTGCCCCTGTACAAAATCGAGTCCACCGGCCCAATGATAAAGTCAGTAGCAAACTATAAAAGGGTTCATAACAGGAGTTCGCAAGAGAGATGACCGAGCAGTCCCCCCAATTCTTATGTAGAACAGATATACCTACCAAAAAATGTAAACAGCAATTGTATATCTTTTTGTGCAACCTTATCCACCATTTTTCGTGCTTGGCTCCCCTACTAATCAGAAGTGACTGAAGATGACTAGAATAGAAGCAACCGTTGGCAATGAGTAGAACATGAGCAACTGGCTGGATTTAGCGGCAATGGTCGGCAATAGCGTTGCCGGAGTGTGTACATCGGCGTGTTTGAGCATCTGATCAGTTGCTGTTGGTTCCAGGTAGTCACCGACTGTTGTCGGAAACGCCATTGCCGGTAGCTGATTCCAGTTGCAAGGGTCGGCGTAAAATACATGGGAGTGCGTAAACTATTGTTCATTTGCAAACAACGAATTGTTCACTCTCAGTCTGACAAAGGATTCGCATGCCCTTAAAGTTACTAGGGCTTTGTGAACAAGGCCGCTGTTTCGGAACCTTCTGATATTCTTTGTTGTATTGTACTTTGCCATTAGAACTTGATGCACTTGTTTTAAAATGTTGACATGTTTTCAGATACCGGGTATTCAGATACCGGGTATCTGACAGTGTTTCTGGTCAGGAGTTGCTGAGCCTTGATGCCCCTGATGACGAAATCGGACGTGTCCAATATTCCCCGGATAATAAACATATCATCACCAGCAGTTATACCAACACGAAGTTGAAACTTTTCTTCGTCGCAGAGAACATGTTTACAACCACAAAGGGAGACAAAGTGGACAAAGTGCTCAGCAAAAACGAAATAAAAGGAAGATTCCTGGTACACGAATTTCATATGAGTGATTTTCCGTTGACGTGCAAGTTTTCTCACAATGGGAAATACCTTGCCACTGGATGTCGGGACGGTTCGGTATGCCTATGGTCATGATGGGAGATGGACTCAAAAGATTTTCGATTGCTGCATAAGTTTCAAAGCCAAGAGTGTGACGTAGCGGCTTGTGGTTTCACAGATGATAGTTTGTTGCTGGCCACATGTGTGACAGATGGTGATCAGTATTTAAACATCTGGAATATCACCGACGGCAACCACCATGTTCATCGCGCAACAGAAAACATCAAATTTATGTATGTGAGAAATTGTTCTCTCCAACCGGGCAGTCGGTAGGTGGCTTACTCTTCAGGGAGAGAAGTGTTATGTAAGTATGAGCTAATAAGAAAACTGCCCGAGTGGGTGAGCCAAGTCCAGATTGCACGAGTTGATTTTCTCCGGCCGTGAAAGCCCATGACCGCAGGTCGAGGGCGTTCACGCCAGAGAAAATCAGCGAGTGCTATCAGGGTGACAAGGATCGCTCACGAGGGCAGTTTTATTTACACACACCACAACCATGACGAAAAGTATCCACAATCACTGCAAATAACACAATTTTTCATGAAAAAAGTTTGAAAAATGTGATCGTGACGTTACATCGCACCATATGACATTGTGTGTCAGGCCTGGTTTCTTCGCTACTCAACGTCATATGATGTGCCTAGGTGACGTCACACGTCACTGTTGGAAAGGGATTTCCAGGCCTTGCTGTTTGACGGGCGCGATTTTGCATGCACCTCGCAAACAATAGAAATTCTATTGTTTGCGAGGTGCATGCAAAATCGCGCCCGTCAAACGGCAAGGCCTGGATTTCCCGAGGGCGATCTGGGCGGTCAGTCTGGCTGGTCAATCCGGGCTCAGATCGACCAGATTGCATGGCAGGTCACCTTCCGTGAAAGGGGAATCCCCTTCACCCATTTTTAGATTCGTCTCCCAGCGCCATCTTACAGCAGTGGTGGAGACGAATCTATTGTATTAGCCTGCGGGGTATCAACTTATGGACGCACTCTCGCCCCAGGCAATGCCCACATGGCATTGTGCCATGTAATGGAATACATCAATGACCTAGGAAATAGGTCAGCCTGTACTTGCAGTAATAAATACGTGATTTACTGTTACCTGCAAAGTGCCATGTGGTGAAACTATAATCGTTATTCAGATAACTTAATGGCCATTCGATACAGGTATTTCGCTGGCAACATATTTTTCGACGAACAGGGAAAACTTTTGGTCCAAAGGCGGTACTGCGAGTGAAACATTTGCATCGAGGTTACTGTATGGCACGCCATTTCACTGATGCGCAACAAAGTTTTCATCTCGCAAGAAAAAGCCGCTCATATGTACTCATTTGTCAAAAAGGGACAAATTTGTTAAGGATGTGATTCCTTTCATTCCCCTGAATTTCAAATCGAGCTGTGTAGATTTTATCTAAGCACGACTCGCCACCACCAGCTGACGAACACTTCATCGACGAAACACAGACCTTGTAATTTGCGTTGATACAGACTTGAGGATAGCTTTCATGACTTTAACAACGTCGTGAACTTTTGGTTTTATTTCTCTGGGATGGAATGAAATCGCCTCAAAAACTGTTTGGTTGGATTCCTGATAAAATTTCCTTTCCAATGACATAAAGTTTGCCCGTGTTGGTCATTTCTACGAAGATATATTTAGCCCTACTTGATCTGGCTTCGCGCCGAAAACCATGCAGACGATCTCCATGAGTGTGTCACCTACGATGTTTCTGGTCAGCTAGTCTGACCTAACATGCCTAATGAGCAGAAATAAGCTATGATGGACACTGTGAGAGGCTCAAATTGGGTCTTTTGTTCAATATTTTGTTGATTTCATTGCATAGGCCTACTTAGATAACCATTTTGGGGCCAAGTTATCAAGATAGTTGGGACATCGAGACAGCCAATCAGAAAATTGCCTGCTTAAATATGGTGCTGTGGGCGGGAAATTTGAATTCACTTGAGAGGCCTTTCATCATGTTCATGTCAAGGGTGGGGTGAGAAATAGCTTTTACAACTTTTTGGCACTTTTGGAGTGTCCCACACTCCCTACACTTCAGCCCCACCTATTTTGCCGCTGTGCATGCCATTTCATAACTTTCAAATGGAGACGAATCTGCGCCATCACATGATGGCTCTAGTTTTGCTTTTTTTCTCGTTGAATCGTTGGTATTTTAATAAGTTTGAGATTCATGGATGTAATGCTGGGGAATAATTATCTGCAGCAGTCATAATGTGTAACTTTGATTGTGTTTTATCGGAAATATTGACATTTTTATGAAACGTCATGCTCGATGACATCATATGGGTGTGTGATAAAAATATCCTCTCGGTTTCTACATAAATTTCTGTCACATCTCCTGTATGATATGTTGGCCTTCAGGTCCATCAAATTTAGTATGATGCAGGATGAAGCTACCTGAGGAAACCACAGCTGTTCAACATCTTTTTCATACACCCGTGATGACGTCATCGAGCATGACGTTTCATAAAAATGTCGATATTTCCGATAAAGCACCTTGAAAGTTCCACATTGGCCCATATTTTAGAACATTTCTTTAGGCCGTGCGTAATTAATTGTATGTTTCGCGTCCCGCGCGCGCACCTATTTCTGACTGTTGTCTGCTAATAGAAATGCATTGCGCATCCATTTTCGGAGATTCTCAAGATTCCCAACACAACTATTGGTAAAAAAATAGGCCCAATAAATTTTAAAATACCTCCTGAGAAAGCTGTAGTTCCTATCCTTCGTCACAAATAACCAGGATGCTCACAAATTAAAACAAAGTTCCAACAGATAGAACTCTTGTTTCATGGTCAGGATGCCTCAATTTTTCATCTTAAATCCATTCAAAATCCCCCCAGGATATCAATCTGTGTGACATGTAGGCCTACTGTACTGATTCGTGTTTCGGCCTGTGTTAAAAATGCAGTTTGTGTTGTGTTTGGAGCACGCACGCACCAATTTTAGGTAACGATGGGACACGAAACATAGAATTAATTACGCATGGCCTTCAGGCCTTTCCATTTAAGGGGCGCTAAAATGTGCATGTGACTCGCAAACAATAGAAATTCTATTGTTTGCGAGGCGCATGCACATTTTAGCGCCCGTCAAACGGAAAGGCCCGGGCCTTAGCGATAAGGGAGACTACAAAACCCTTACTCGCCCGGATTAATTTGAAATATGTGTACATTGCGTAACATGTATTTCTGATGTGTTGACAAAAACATGGCTAGTTCGCTAAAATACACCTGCTGGCAGAAATGAACAGATGACATGGCCATGGTGGTTCACTGGACTGTAGCCTCTCCAGGCAAAATGCCTTCGATATGCTTTGGAAAGTGACACTATGGCTGTGCTTCCCACTGCACTGCCACTGGATATGGTAAATCGTTAATAATTTGAGTTGTTGCCTCTCGTCATGTCATCATGTCCAAGGAATCCTGACAAAACTGTGATTATGCACACCCCGTAATTCCATAATAGAGGACAGACAGTGATATTGGCCCGTATTCTAGAAGCCGATCCTTAACTCAAAAGTCCACAGGTCCTTAGAGTTAGGCCTAACACGTTGTATGCCGAAGACGAGAATCTTCGTCAAACGCTGCCAACCGTTGTATGCCGAAGACGAGAATTTTTGTCAAACCTAGTTTTTTTCACCAGCCGATAGGTGGCATCATTGTGCTTCCGGGTACCTAGTAGTTCGTTTGAGTCACCATGCAGGTTGGCGTGCTACAGATCAGCGAGTCCACGTGCTAACTACGTATGTTACTGTTATGGTGCGCAGGAAGATGCGTTTTTCTCCACTTTTTGCGCAGTTTCCGCAAAAAACAGTAAAATTCATGTACTTCTCGATTTGTTTTCACTTCCCTACCTTTTACTGAACATAGAATAAGTGGTATCAAGAATAGAATAAGTGGAAAGCTTGTCGTCTCTTCTTTCATTTGGTACATTGCAAAAGGTGATCCGTGTACATGTGCATGTAATGCAGCATGGTGAAGGATGGTGATATTCGCTGAAATCGTTGGCACGCTGGGGGAAAACCCAAAAAATGACGTTGGCATACAAGGTGTTAAGGAAGCTTCTAGAATACGGCCCAATATCTTAGAAATCAAAGAAAAATCCAAAAATTCTCATCGAATGCCCAGAACAACGTCGCCATCTTGTCTCGAAATCACGTGACACGTCGACCGTTGGTGACGTCAGAAAAGCCCGGAATTCAGGGCTTTTTGATTACCGCGTACCTGGCCTCACACTCTCCCACCCCAATGCCATCTGTGGAGGCCAGTGGAACCAGGCTAGAAGCGATGAACATTGATAAATGATATTCATATCATCATCTTCTAATGCATGTAGTGAAGGAAGGCATTGAGTGTAGGAAGGCAAAATATTATAGTAATGTTTGTGTCTCCATAATCCTTAGACTACCGGTACACCTAAAATCAATATTGTCAGCTGAGCGACAATATGGGCGACTTGTTATATGCCCCTGATGTCTGGAGGTCAGGCATTTCAGGGCCTACAGTAGCTTTGGTTATGTCGACGTCCATTTCAAACATTTCGTTTCCGAAACTTAAAATTCAGAAAACTTTGAGCAATCAACCTGAAATGTTTTGTGAGTGCATGTATTCGTCTCTACGAGAGGAAGGTTCCTTTCTTTGACAAGCACTGCCGTTCATTCAAGATGGCAGCTTTGGTGGCCATCTTGAATCCACTTACTTTCCATCAGTTATCTTGAGAATGCTCTTAGTGATCGCCCTGAAATTTTTGGTGAGTGTTGCTCTCTATGAAGGGAAGTTATTTTCGGTGATCAGCACTGCCACTCGTCTACGATGGGTGCCATCTTGAATTTGCTATCTTTATCCAGGGCGATCGTTTTTGCTTGAATGTGTGTGTGTTGTATAAAAAATGTGGTCTTGTACTTCTAGGTATTGGGACGGACTTTAAGTGGATCACGTGGAGAAGTACAAGGTGCCACAGGAGAAAGAGGGTAGGCCCGGCCCGTTGACCCCATCACACTGAAACTGAGAGAGGAAGGATGTGCCCCAAAGGTTTCTGATTCTGATGTGGAATCTGAAGAAGACGTGATTCAAAAAGTAAAAGGTGGGTAAATCTCGTGGAATCCTTGCTGTAGAATGTTCAAAGTTTGTGTTCCCTGTTTGCGACCCCTGTTTATGGTGAAACATAAGCCCTATTTATACTGCAGAATTTTCAGTGTGCTCAGTCCGGTACGCGGAAAAAATCCCCCCGGAAAAAATCCCCCCGGAAAAAATCCTCCTGGACAAAATCCCCCCAGAAAGTGTAAGTGGGTAAAGACAATTTGTCCTGGTACCAAATGAGTGCTGCAAGCCAGGGTAGGGCTCGGTCCAAATTGAGCAAAATTCAGTACAATTCTGCACGAGTGTAAAATGAATAGATCTAATCTGGCTGCCTAATCTGAGTACAGTGTCCATGCGTCAACTATGGATCTTGTCCTTCACGTCATTCATCACCATGACAGATGGCATGTTGTTACTGGTGCTGAAGGGCTTATTGTCGTCCTGGGTACACATAAAGTGTACCCAGGTTCGATGTCGTCAAGTGAAATTGTACCCTGGGTCCACTTTCTTGTTACAAACTGTACCCAGGTTCTGATTTAGAGACCTCGGGGCGAGGTTGTTCTCGGCGAAGTCACTTGATTTTTGTGCCTGCAAGTTGGCCGTGCAAAAAGCTAAAGAAGAGAAGTTGGAAGAATTTTATTTTTGACTAGCTGGACAGTTTTCAACCTTGGATGGTTACAGAGAAAGTTATCAACTCGCCAGCTAGACAAGAAAACATGTCATTTCCATGTCGGCCTATATGTGCATGTCATGTGCCATTGTGCATGGCCATGATGGGTTTGTTTGATCATGTGTCATAGCTTGGTGGGCAAACACTGCGGGCCTTTGTGTTCCATTGTTTGGAGAGGTGTGAAAAAGGGATTATAGAGGGGCAATTAGCACGCTGTTCCTCCTGTCAGTATAATTCCTCCAAGGTCATAGCAACAGGATCCTGGAACCAACATACGCTAATTCACGTATCCCACGAAATCTAGCTCGTCCCTAGGTCTCTAAGTCAGAACCTGGGTACAGTTTGTAACAAGAAAGTGGACCCAGGGTATAATTTCACTTGACGACATCGAACCTGGGTACACTTTATGTGTACCCAGGACGACAATAACCCCTTCAGCGTTACTGGTGACGGTGGCGACTTGGCGGGCTCAGCTCGGTCAGACTTGGCAGTGTAAATGGGCCTGGCCTGCTCAAATTCAAAGCAGGCTCGGTCTGGGGCAAGCTCGACATGCTTCAACCGAGCGAGTGTGAAAAGGACTTTAGACAGGTTCCATTTTTAGCTCAGCTGACCAAAGGTCAGCGGAGCTAGTCATATGTATACTGAGTGGCGTCCGGATGTGTGTGTGTCTGTGTGTCGTCCGTTATGAATGGCTTGTTCATTCAGCTTCATTTTGCCATATGTGTAGTGTCATTTGTATCAGATCATGCATCCTATTGATTTTGGTTGTGCTCCAACAATAACATGTCAACTTCCAGTTGGCCTAGGCCTTAAGCCTGTGAGTGTGACTGCCAGGTGGCGACCTTGGATGGGGCATTCTAGGCCTATCTATTCCATAACTTGAGAACTGCTTCATCAATAACTTCACAAATGTCATATGTCAGCTGAGCGCATCGCCCATGGGCGACTTGTTCAGTGAAAAAGAAGCCCAATTTCTATTTGTGTTTTTTCCAGAAGAACCAAAAGAAGAGAAATAAAAGAAAGTAGGGACAGGAGACAGAGGGCTGATGGGAGTGATGAACGAGGGGATAGGGTAAGAGACGGTAGGGAAAGAAGGAAAGATAGGACTTGGCATGAGACGGGGAGACGTAGAAGCTGCAGTCAAGATTGAAATGGACGGAATAGGAGTCGATCGGAGGAGTCTTGAGTACAGAATTTTGGAAGCGGAGTCGGAGTGAAGAACGCAGAAGCCGCAGCCGAGATCAAAATGGAAGGAGCAGGAGTTGAGAACGGAGGAGTCGGAGTAGAGAACGTGGACGGCAGAGTCAGTGTGGAGAACGTTGGAGGCGGAATAGGAGTAGAGACTGTGGCCGACCGAGTGCAAGTAGGGGTCGGAAAAGACGTCACCGAGACAGGAGTTCAAGCAGTGAGGACTATCGTAGAAGAGACGGTAAGAGGTAATGTTGCCGAAGCATGGATAGAGACCGACGATGACATGCTGTGTTATTGTGTATCTGAATTTTAAATGTATTATTACCAGTCCTTCTGCAGTCTTTGGCAAAGAACCGTAATAACTTTATTTACATGTACAGTCATGGAAAAATTATTGAACCACCTCTTGTCGTCTTACTCACTTTCCATTAAAATAGGTCCCTCAAACTCTCCAATCTGTATGTACTGATTTATTGTGTTGGTGAATTTGCTCAAACTTCACCAAGATGATATCAAATGTAGAAATTGACTTCCCATATAACAAATGTATAATTAAGAAACAATAGAGTTGCTAGAAGTTTTTTTTTCAGAAAGATCTGACGAAAAGGAAGGATCTAAAGTGCATACATTTGTTACTGTGCAGACAGCTGTCCACTTCACATCGCTTCTAATCAAACCTAAGTTCTTCGATAGCACTTATGGACTTTTACGACATGTACGACCGAAGTCCTGTTTTTACAAGGTACATAAGTATACATGTACTTGAATACGGTGTGGCACAAAACAGGCCTTTCCGTTTGACGGGCGCTAAAATATGCATGCGACTCGCAAACAATAGAATTTCTATTGTTTGCGAGGCGCATGCACATTTTAGCGCCCGTCAAACGGAAAGGCCTGCAAAAGGGTTAATAAACTTTTTGTGGGACCTGTATTTAATGGCAAGTGAGACACTCCATGACTGTACCGTATACATGTATGCGAGCGGCTCCAGCAAAAGCAGACGCTTGTCGCAATTCGAGGAAAGGGTTAACGGCCTTGCAGCACAAAAGCTGAAATGTACATTGACGCGGGTTTACAATAGTAGTGGATAGCAGTGAAAATACCAATAGTTGAGTAAATTGATGACCAATGATGATCACTTGCGACAAGCGTCTGCTTTTGCTGGAGCGGCTAGTATATGTGCATGTTGAAGATAACAGGGACCCAGTGTTCTCCGTGGGTTTTGGTCTAAGAGGGGCGGCGATGGGCGTGGTGCTGAAGGCACCGCGCGAGGCTCCTTCTGGTGGGGGGTCTGACGGGTCGGACCCTGCCCCAGCAAAATTTGGATTTTAGGTGCTCTGAGATGCATTTTCTGAGCATCTGAGATGCATAATTGAGCGATCTAAATCATAAATATTAGGGCGGGCGAATTTTTAAGAGGGGCGGATTTTGCTGTCGGTATTTTTAAGAGGGGCGGGCCGCCAATTTTTTAACTGGTGTGGAGAACACTGGGGACCATCAATCTTACAAAATGAAACATATCAAATCAGGCCTTTCAATAACATAGAATTGGCTGGGCCCTGTACATGTATTTTGTAGACTATGGGCACACATGATGCGAATTCATGGGAATTGGAGAACATCTCAGCCTTGATTTCAGCGATATTTTTGCCCGAATTTACAACCTAAAAGTCTGTTGAGGACGTGATATGCGTGATGCAACCAAGTCAAATTCCTTGTACCTAGCATGCTGCCTTGGACATTTCTCTTCATGACAGAATGACAGATTGTTGTTTAGGTGGAACAAGGTTGATTTTGACATGTTTGAGCAATTAACATGTTAAACGTACCGGGTAATTTGGGCACACTTTTGACCAGTTT
>NMRB01002124.1:25020-37953 GCA_002633025.1 Notospermus geniculatus | reverse complement strand
TAGTTCAATCTACAGACTACAGATGGCATGACGATTAGTCAACATCATGACTTGCTACGGACACAACACATGCAAGTGTTTAGTTCAATCTGCGTAGTAGAGATGGTGCGACAATTAGACCAAGTAATCGTCGGACTGCGTATTGCAGTTTTACAATGCCGATGCGGACTTGATTCAGCTATCGCACATTAGTGATTTTGCTTCGCAAACTGCGATGCCATACCGCTTATTCCAAGCCTTGCAAACAAACCAAAGAAACTTCAATGAGTATTTAAAACTTTGCCTGTTGGAATTCTGGAAGGAATTCAACTTAAAACGTTATCCACCTCAAAGGTCCTTCTCTAGACTTTGGAAGTCAGTCGTAGTGATCAGATTTGCCTTGGCACCAGTGTCCAATGTCAGAGGTAGTACTGTACAGTTCATACTGATTGGCACGATCCACTCATCATCAACAGTCACTGTGTCTATTGGACGAACTTGAGCACTATCGTGACTATCGGCATCACTCGCTAGATGTTTGCCTTCCGGTTGTGTTGTCGCATTGATCGTTACGATGAACAAATCCTCGAGTCCCATCTCTGGCATCTCTGCGTCATTGTTGCTGACCATGGAAACACTGGCAGGAGTTTTGCAACACTTTACAAAATGATATGGTTTGTCACATTTCCAACAGGTAGCACCATATGCCGGGCACTTTTATTTTATTGTGCTCATGCATAGTACCACACCTGCTACAGCTGCTTGCGTTTTGCTTTGCACCAGCAACTGGATTCTGCTTCTTGTTGCACCTCGGTCTGTTCCATGTAGTGTTCTCAGTGTTTTTTTTAACACCACCACTGACACCTGCATTTTACTTTGATGTTTTGCTTGGGTGACAGTAGCTACTTCAGCAGCATTTGGGCTACCTACACACGGGACCATGCAAACACTTTCATGTGCCTCTGCGCTGCTTCATTGCAATAAAGTGTTTATACTATAGTTCATTCTCACCTGATACTCATCATCCTGATCTCTAGATACAACTGCTGTCACGTGCCAAGAGATTCCCTTTTTGCCAAACCATTCCTGCTTGGCCTCTCGACATTTGGATGGAATTCATAGCCCAATCCATAGTTGCCAGGTCTTGCTCTTGGGTGAGCTGTTCTAGTAATGTCAGTCTTCCCCAAGTCTTGATTCTTTGCACGGAGGACATGAGTCTTCAATTTTAGAATTTTCTCCTTGGCTGCCTCAAAGTCAAGTACTTCTTCTTTCTGCATTTCGTACCAGTAAAAGAAAACGATGGTTCAGAATGCTCATAACATTTGTATGATAAAATATATATCGGTAAGCGAAGAGAAGCTAGGGACCTGTCCACGTAGCATGCGATGCATCTTTTGAAGGCAATTCCAGGCTTCTATTTGCTATCCATACTCACCATTTGCACAGCCCGCATCCAACACCAACTGCCCTGGTGTGGTTGTTAACTCAATCATCTGGCATGTCTGGTGCATCAGCTGCAACTCGGCCTTTGATTCAGATTCCTCGTATCCAAATCATCCACGGCTTCACACGGTTCCATCTCTGAAACTCGTATCACATATCTGGTGCTCCTAAAAGGAGATGCCTTTTCAGCTGTTCCTCATTGGTGTTTGCGGCATAGCAAGCCACAAGCGCCCCTTGTATGCATTTGTTGAACAAAGAACCTAAAAACAGAAAGAGAAAGGTTAATGGCTATGAATTTTTTTCCAACACTCCAACAGTAATGGTCACAGTGATTTTTCATCAACTTGGATGTGTTATGGGATCTGAAGATAGCATTATATTAAAAATTCATAGGCTTATGAATTTCGTTTACAAGTACATGTATTACACAACTGACATGGCTTCATTCTCTTTGGCAAACAGTTAACTGCAAATAAGTGTTGCTACCATCCAATTTGAAATTTTTGCAAGCTGCAATTCTTAACTCTTGATATCACTCACCAGTTTTGATGAATGCTAAATCAATGTAAAACAACTCGATCCGGAAGAACTTCTTCCTGAGAAAAGATCGCACATTCTGTAGTTGCTCAACCTCCCCAAGGATGACGAGGGGTTGAATTCTTGTCATCTCTTTCAAGAAGTAGCTCTTGAGGGCTATCAAGAACTCGTCATAGTCATTGTTTGTCCACTCCTGAAGAACACCAGAAAGTATTTCTTGGTATACTGCACGAAATGCTACAGAGAACAAATTCTACTAAATACTCAATGGACCATCTGCTACTTTGGTTTCATGAATTACATGTTCAAACTATATTATTTCAGTGTTCCCAACGCATGTTCCAATGAATTTTCACGTTGTGTGTCTGGATCCAAATACACAACAGTTTTATATTATTTTCGACTTTTTTAAAATGAGATGACAGATATTTATGTATGTTAGAGACATCCTTACCTTAGGTGGGTCAATCATGCATAACGCCAATGGCTTTTTGATTCTCTCGCCAAAGAAATCATCTGAAGTTTTGGGTGTAATGTCTTTGACGTCTTGCTTGAGGAGCACCGTTTCACCAAGTTATCAATGACAGTGACAAGGATGAATTTCATATGATTTATGCCACATGGTATGAATCATAGTCCCAGTCGTACCTCAAATGAGCTGGTGGACCACCAGTAAAATTCATTTTAAATTGCAAATTGTTCAATTGTCTCATTATGCACATAGCTCGGAAACTGGTAAACAGCATCCTCCCACGACTCAGAGCCTGTCAGTTTGATGAAGCTTTCTTGTACAATCTGAAACAACAAAGAAACATAGGTTACATATTATACAAACCGGTTCTTGCACTTAGAAATGTAATTTTTGGCATGAAACAGTAGGATGATACCAACGTTCTCTACAACTTTCAAAGCCAACCCAACGCCATCTGTTCTGGGGATAGTGGGTGTTAGAGACATTACATTGTTGTAAAATTCTCCGATATTTTCTAAGGAAACATTTCCTCCTTCATTTCAGTAATCCATTATCGCATAAACAGAGTGTTGCACTGTGCACCTTTAAACAGGCATGACAGGTAGTTATGGCAAACCATGTGCCGGCATTTTTTGTGCTGTGCATTCTACATCAATCAAATTGAATAACAAAAACAGACAATTATTTACTTACACGCAACCGAAAGATGATGCCACTGTCATGACTGTCCGGTATGTGAGGTGCCACTGTCCGGTATGTGAGCTTTATTGCAAAGTTACCGTAAATTTGCGTACATGCAAATTCGGGGCACTCCTCTCCCTTTCCTTTTTTGATAGTTTCTGCTCTTTGTGTCGGCATTCCTCAAATGCATTCATGAATGCCTCCCAGCTTTGAAACATGAAGCCGACAAATTTGCTGAATTCATGAGGAGTCCGCTCTCGCGTACCTGCTGCAAAGATCGAACCGCGCTCAGCGTTCTGACAGCGGTAAGAGGTATTAAGCCCCTGGACAAACAACCTTTGTTTCCGTTGTATAATGCTCTATTTTTAGCCAGATCCCCAGGCTGATGACTCACCTGTGGCAATGGTGATGTAACAGTAAACNGGCTTAAGGCGGGGGGGAGAGTGTCGTTTTATGTATTCCTGTGGGCTTTCTGCAGGGTTATGGGTGAAGTAGGGGGGCTTATTTGGCCCAGCGCGGGACCTGCCGATGCGGCTCGAAAAACACCCCTTTACCCGCAATTTTTGGTACGCTGATGTGCAACACACTTTATGTAGGCGGTCAAAACCTTCTTTGTTCCGGAGATGGCGTCCGCGGTGGGTATGCCCGGTTGGCATTTAGCAGTATTATATGGCGACTAGCGTAATGCTGGGCCATCATTTTTAAATGGCACCTCTTGCATAAGTAGGGTGCTTCCTCGTTCGGTAGGTGCTGCGTCAGGATGTGTCGAATTAGGTTGCGTTCTCGGTCGGTCCGACTGCATTTAAGACACAGGAATAGGCGGCCGTCTCCCGAGGTCCACTGCAATGCCACGCACTACACTGAGCCATGACTCTGCAGAAATGTTGTCTTTGTGTAAAAACCTAATCAATGTTGATAGTGTAGCTATACTGAGTCAGATCTTCTCTTCAGTTACTGTCCCAATGAATTCCATTATTAGTGAATATTTTTACAAGTTGAATAGATGAAAGGGAAGTTTGGTGCCAGCACAGTAGTTGCATTATATACCCTGGCCTCCTTCATCATAAGTTTTTCATGAGGTTCCATTATTTCCTTAGTTGCCACATAACAAGCTTGTCAAGGTAGACCAGTTTGCCCAAGTAAACCTGACCAAGTATCCCATCTTCTAAGACAGCTGTACATCAACTTTGAATGTGACAGAAGGCACTAGGCCGCAGACGTGGAAGTCATGGTCAGATGATGCCAACACAGGACCTTCAGTCAGGACGGGGCACCATGATGTGGTCACACTCCAGTTGATATTGGCTTGGATGGCTTGGCGATTGGGATCACAGATTTGTCGTCGATACACAAGAATGTTACGTAATTACGCAACATGATGGCTATCTGACGGAGCATTTTAAATAAATGCCCACAATACCAGGCACCTTCATGTTCCAACCGTTCAAACCTCTGCTGGACGGCAAACTTCACCTTGAAACGACCTGTGTAGTGCAGGGCAGTCTTGTGGTATTGGTTCATTGGTGAAAAGTTCAGTCTCAGCCACGACTCCGAGGGTGCAGGGGTATTGGCTGGGAGCCTTTCCAGAATTATTTCTCTCAAATCCCTAACTGACATTGCAAACGGCAAAAACATCATGTCTTCATTTTGCCTGTCATCGACTACAGCCACTTCCTGCAAGTATCTATCGAGCTCTGCCCAAAACGGGTCGAACAACGGGTTACTTGGTCGCCCATTCATCTTTCTAAGTTCATAAAACATGTAAAACAGTTCCAAATCCCTCCCCCCCCGGATGCCAACCACACGTCCATCTACATTTGACATTTGACATTCAACATTTGCCACGACTCTGCACTACTATCATCATCAGTAAGGTACCGGTATCTGAATATGTCTCGAAGTATAGCTGGTTTTATTCGGGTCGGTACATATCGATGTAGGAACTGTTTTCACATCGCTCGGGTTGAAAATGTACGAAGATCTTGTCTAATGACATTCATTTAAATCTCGCATCCATTTCTGAGCTGTGATCACTTTGTCTTTATCTTACGATAATCTCCACAATCATGAAATAGCGAACCGCCCGAGAGCTATAGATAGTGCACAACCTAATTAAAATAAACCGCGGGAATTCCCAGAAAACCCGGAGGTCGAACAAAGAGTGCACTGTACACTTGGTGTGCCCCAGGGTGTATCCAGCCTTCAGCAGCAGGGTCTATAGTTGTCACGAGAAATGGGGCTAGTACAAACAATCACAACCAACAAAGCTTTTGTGTTGAAAAGGTAATATTGTAATACAAAATACAACCGCACAAACCAGTCAAAATACGACATCACTGTCCGACAGTCGTCTCAAACAAAGAAATCCTGATCTAATCTATCGATGCCCGACACTTGACACCTCAGCATTTCTGGGCAACACACATCAGCATTTGGGTATCATCTCGAATTCGGCCATTCGCCGGTGACATCTTGTACGACAAGGTATTTACGTATCTTTCGTACACGTCCGATTGACACCCTTTAATACAGAAACGAACACACCGCAATTTGATAAAAATGACTCAAGCAATATGTCTGGACTTACTGCCTGCTCTTCATGGATTAAGGCAACGGTGAATGCCTCTGCCAGTTTCAGTGGGAAGAACTTGTGATCAGCATACCCTTTCACCAGCATTCTCCCTATTGAGACCCATTTCTCTTATTCACACAACCACAGAAGTACTGCTGGCCAAAATCATGGTGATAGTTACCAGATGTAGTCACTGACAGTGTCCGTACCTGACACATTCTATCTGCTCTATATTTTGATTGTTAACAATAGAACGGACAGTCGTATAAATCTGGCATTTTTCGTTCAAACCAGCACAGGATAAATGTGCCCACCGTTCGCACTGGTCGCACTGAATCCATTTGGTCTTTGATCCTTCTGTTAGTTTTTAGCTCAGCTGACCAAGGTCAGCGGAGCTATTCATATGACTAAATGGCTCAAAATGTGTGTGTGTCTGTGTGTGTGTGTCTGTTAAACTGGCACATTTCGCTATCGTAAGGCCCAGGGGCATGAAACTTGGTGGAGTGGTAGGCCCTAGGCAGGGCTTGAAACAGCACAAAAAAAATTTGCGATTTGACCTATATTAGGCCCTCCAGAGGGCATTTACCGTAAAATGGAAAACCCCAATAACTCAGCCCAGAAGCAATATATCGAATAGAAATTGATAGGGTATGGAGCTTGATTTTCGATACACCAAATGCGATGGTAATTAATTTGAAATTTGTTCTCCAGGGGGCGCTAGCTGACCAAATAGAAAACAGCACTATTTAAATTTCCCGNTTCATCTTCTTGTACGCAATGGACATCGCACACAGTCCTTGATTGGTTCGTACGCAACCGTCCTGTTGTCCCTAGTTGTCCCTTGTTCCAGGTGATATTATGGTGCCTTGACCACCATGCCCACTCCACGTATTGTTGTTGGAACCAGTCCCCGGCATGGTGGAGAAGAACACATTGAACATACTGCATGTAAAAAAGTAAAATTTGTTGAGACGACAGTTTTCTATTGAGACTTGAATCAGGTTTTGAAAGACAAAGCAGCCAAATTAGGATTTCATGCTTTAATCTCCAGGTTAAATTCATAATTGCTAAATAAAAGTTATTAACATTTGTGTAACCTTTCTTTGTTGCTATCAAATTGCGCTTCAACCTGGACCTTAGAATGGAAGCGTTTTCCATGAGGCCATTCGTTTTTTTATTACTTGTTTGGCGGATCCGCCTATGTTAGTTTTGGGCTTTTTTGAAAAAAAATAAATTGGAAAAATAGTCATTTTTTATTGCCCCCGATCTTAAAAACCCATATATCCAAAATAAAAGTGACACCTTCTGACTTTGCACATGTGCAGATGACAGAATTGGATTTGGAAGCATGATCTATCTGTTCCCTCTGTCATGTCTTTGATGTGTCCAGCCTTGTAGTTTAAGTTTTGCCTTCATTTGTCCTGATCCTGCCGTGGTTGAGTTAGGTTTTTTAAATATTTTTGGATTTTATTTTTATTTTTATTCCGATCTCCTATGTTGGGTTTACAGCCAAGAAATCCGCCAAACAAGTAATATAAAAAGAATGGCCTGAATTATCAATTTTATCTAGCTGTATATCACCTGGGGCCGTATGTTAGAAAGGTTATACCTGGAATAAGCTTATTCCACCTTTATGCATATGGTCGCTGGGCTATAGCAGATACGCACGAAAATATGAATAAAGTACACTTACGGTATATTATTACTACTTACCATGATGACAAACACACAGCAGCTGCTAGAATCTTGCTGGACACTTATTTGTAACTTCCCTGTGGTCATAGAGGTACCGTCTAACTCTTGCCGGCCCACTTTTTTTCTTCTGTAGTCTAAATACTCTCTGAAATTGACAATGAATATATTCTGTTACATGAATGGGTAAATTAAACAGTTCTCATTTCTCCCCATGATATATTTACACATGAACTATGTATTGGATGGAAGGCCGTTCCTGGGTCCATGCTTCCAACATACAGTGACAGATTTGTTCTCAATATATTATCGATAAAACTTAAAAGAATGAAGGTTTTTACACGATCATATCACTTCAACTAAAACCAAGCTGCTGCATATGTTGAACTTGTGTATACCGGATTGTTCCCCCAGTACCGCTCAGAGTGAAACAGAAGTTGACCGCATTCCCAGGGCCGTATCCCTGTCCAAGTTCACGCGGGTACAACTGATCAAATCAAAATTCATGAATGAAGAGCGTGGACATGGCAGGCGTGGAAAATAGGCCCTTGTCTGCTCCCTCAGTATGATAAATTTAGATTTGTTTACTGAGCGGTATTGGGGGAACAATCCGGTATTTTGACAACATAAAGCAATGGAACCGGGACATAATAAGCTTTTTGAACAGACCTCCACAGGCTGATGTATTTCTGTCGCTCTCAATGGGTCGTAGAAATTAATTGTCTTCTTTTCCACATCAGTTTTCTGCAATGCTTTGAAAATAAGCCAGAGAGGATGCGGTTGGTGGTGGGGAGGAAGGGAGTTTCTACAAATTACTGGCCGGACCTGGCCAAACCGTAAACAGCCAAATTCCTTCATTGGTGCTTGGAGGGTGCGCTTAAATTTCTCATGCTCATGTAGCCAGATTATAGATATACCCACCAATTCAATAATGCTAATTTAATTTGAATACATGTAACTTCGATTGCGGAGTATAACTGTACAATTATATTTTGGACTTACAAGCAAGCACCAGTGTCCAGGTATGTGCACGGGAGAGAATATCCATCCAAAATCTATGAACCGTTTCTGGAAGTATTAAAACAAAACGTTTATTAACCTATATTTTACAGCCGTTAATTCTTGTGAAAAAGCCCACAAGTTCAAAGGAATGCACGGCTGCATAGGCAGCTGTGTGTCATCAATGGAAAAGGGCCAGTTTATACTTCCAGTCATGCCCTCAAAAAAGAAATGCCTTAATATTTCATATGTATGGACAGTTATAGCATTGCCATTCTCCATGGTTGTATCGAACGAATAGGCATGAACAAACGTTTTTGTATAGCCATGCATCAGAAATCCTCTTTGCACCGCTTTTCTGCAAGCTAAGTATTAGGAATGATGGACACAAACCACCTTCACCTTCACTGAAACAATGTATTGAGGGAGGAATTTTGTAATAAGAAACACATATTTACGGTCTGAATGGTATTTTGTGGAGAGCTATTTTAGTGGAAGGATACAGAACAAGGCGGTGATCATCGTGACGTGCCAACTACGTTTATCTTCTCGCTTCGTCTAAAGCAGCATGATCTCTGAACAACGCATCACTGATGCCATCAGAGACTGGACACAAAGACTGTTTTCCCACGGCTCTTGGGTATCGATCAAAATATAATTCTCCCCGCACCCGTGCAAGAACTTTTTCAGGCAATTTTCGTGAGCGTCTTCGGAATAGAAGGCAACCACAGCTTCATCAACGCAATTGGTTATCGTTGAATTGCATGTAAAAGTTAAAAGAAATATGTCTTTAAAAGCGGTTCTCAAATCAGTGACTGCAAAATCTAACCCATATTGGAATTTAATGTTGACCTTAAATTTTTGAAAAATCTGAAAATTATGTTGAGTGTGTAAGGTATGTCATACTTACTTGTGCTTTTAATGAAAGAATTCACAATGTAAAGTCTTTCTGTTTTAAAGAACATCTTGTCTTCCGTTATGGGCCTTGAATGTTCCTGAATCCATTTTGTTGGGCCAAGCAACACTAGTGTCGATTCTTCTTTCTCTGCCGATTACCATGTTGCGGTAGGCCACAATCCATTCCTGGATGTCATTTTCTGTCCACGACTGAAAGGAGAAGATACAGTATAGAGCTACTGAAAATAAAGAAACAAATGTGACCCGTGACAGCGAAATGAGTCGGAATGCACCAGAAACACCGAAAATGACACCAGAAAACAATTACAGAAACAGACAAAGTCAATTTGTGACCCGCTAAAGCGAAACCCGTCGCTGTGAGCTTGGCAGGTTGAGACGAAATGTTTGTCAATTTCAATATTGTCTCTCTATTGTGAAATCTGAAAGAATCTATTTCTTCCATTCTCTCCTGGTGTCATCTTAGTTCGTTGAGGTTCACCTTATGAGTGAGATATGCCTGGTTTTGCCAGAGCAGGTCACAATTCCACAGTGGAGAGACACTGCTGAAACCAACAAAATTTTGGTTCACCTTTTGTCGTCTTCTGTGCGCATTCTGGCTCATTTTAAGCCTGGTTGTCGAGTGGTTAGCGCGCTTGACTACCAAATGTGTAACGGGTCGGCGCGGGTTCGACTCCGGGCGAAGGAAATGCAGGGTCCGTCGGATGGCCTAAAAGCCTTTTGTACAGTGGGGGTCTTACTTTTATAACAGGGTCTTTTACAGTGGGTCTTACTTTTGTAGGTCTTAGGTCTTAGTTTTGTAGACACCCTATATTCCCGAATTATAGTCGGTACAGCATTAATTTTCCAGCCCTTCCCAGCAATAATCCCACATGTACGGCTGTTTGCCGGAAATGTCCCAAGGCGTCAAACTTGCCATGCAAAGAGAAAATTCGTGAAAATGACGAAATGCACCCAGGATGATACTGTAAAATCGGACTTGTAACATCACTTTGGTAGACCAGCCCACTTCATTACTATGATGCTCACATGGCCCTACATAGTCTGCAATACAATCTGCGTTCTGATTGGTCAACAAACACAGTAGGCCAAAAATGACCATTGAACTGACGCGAGGCGTAAATGTGACATTGACATGCCTAGGTCTATTCTGAATTGATTGAGTACAGTTGATCAGCTCTCAATGAAGTCTTTTTTCATAACACCCATTAAAGAACATGGTCATTACTGGTGTTAGCTTTCATGAAAAGTGATCTACCCGGGGTGATCGATTAGGCAATCAAGATCATGCCCTTCTATCCAATGCCTAGTCAATGCAACTTGCATAATCGTAAACATTAATTGGATAAAAGACGCATATTCAACAGAATAACCACTCCCAGCTCGCTGAAGTCGGCTGGACGTTCTAATACCAGAAGTGGTGTTACAAGTCCGATTTTACAGTATTTTACAAATCTTGCACGATATACTTTGATTTGGTGCAATTTTTCATTTAAATTCTTGCGGCGCATTTTTTACGTCTTGGAGGTGTGTCGCAAATGCGACAATTATTATCCAGGTGGTGGAGATTGATGATGCTGAAAGGAGCCGTCCATCGTCCACTGTCCACCGTCCATTGTCCAGGTTTTTCGAATACCCGCCATTCTGTGGTGGCGGCAGCAAATTTCTGTCTTCATGATGGAACCGTTTTAGCCTGTTGGAGTGGACTTCTTGGATACCTTCCGGCTATCCAACGTCCGAATCCGGAAATTTGTTGCCAACACCTTCTCAACAATATAGTAGTGCCCCTTCCAAAACTGGCCAAGAGATATGGAAAGCCCTATTTTCACTCTCGGACATATAACCATGGCCGGGTTTATTTGCACAGCAGCTGTGTATGCAAGGCAGGTTATAGCGCTTGGAGGCACAGCTGCTGTGCGTCCAGTACGAACGGATTTTCTTATGTGCACAGCAGACTCCGCCTACTGTATAATAACAGAATCTGCCTACTTTCGCTGTAGAAATAAGGACGGGAATTGTCTTGGATAGAAAGCTGTGATTCTAAACAGCATGGTGGTGCTTCATTGGTCGCGTGGGGGGGGGGGGGTTACCAAAGCCAATTTTTCCTTTTGGTAAAGACACAAACCTGTTCATTTTTCAATAGATCGGCGTTTTTTAATGGGCAAGTGCCCTTATGTGTATAGGTCTTTTCATTGTGCACACCACGCAGTAATTAGGCCTAGCCCTGATTAGGGTCACCTGGACCTAATCAGTCATACTGTATGACGGTTGAAGCTTATGTGCTTGTCGAAAGGCGTGAGCTCGGCAGGCAACGAACCCGGGCAACGAACTTGATCATCATCGCCAGGGCCTTCTGAAAATCACTTTGTTTCGCAGTCCCCCCTCCACGTCATTTTTTTCGGCGGCCGGGTTTCTAAAAAACATGTTTGCCAAGTAGATTATTCTGATTCATTCTAATTTCCTAATTTTCCTGGATGACACAAGCACCCTGAAAATTGCCCACTAAAATTGCTTAACAAGGACTACGTCCCGTCCACTAATTTTTTCCCTGGGCCGTTCGGTGGATTCCGAGTACTCTCAGTAAACAAAAAAAGCCAAAAGAAAAAAGACAGAAAAAGAAAAAAAGACAGGAAAAGCGGCGAAAAAATCGCCCCAGTCGGGAGTCGAACTGGGGACCTGCGGTGTATAAGGCGAACGCTCTACCCGATTGAGCTACCGAGACATCTGGCAGCGACGGCGTTACATCGAGACATGCTTCGGTGGGCATGAATATTAATTAGCTGAACGTGTATGCAAGAAAATAATTCGTACTGCATACACAGCAGTTAGCTGTGCAAATAACCACTTCATATAACCATACCATATCGCCGACTTGGAACCCGGGCTCAACCGCCTTGAGGTCATACCGGGAGTTCCATCTTCGGCAGATCCCTCTTCCACTCTCAGTCTTCACAAGATATTCCAGTAGTTTATCCTGGGAAGTAGTCGCCACCTGATCATATAACTGTGTCTCTACCCCTGGAATATGGTCATCGATCCATCCATCAATAGACGCTTGCTGACCAGTGCTGATCCTGGGTGATTGTGGCCTGGGGGTGCCACTCTTGTATCTGTGGATTAAGTAGGGACTGGGTACCTGATTGTAGCCAGGTTGAGATTCAACAGCTTTGGACACCTTCTTTAAAATCAGATGGGGATTTGGCCTAGTGGTTGGGGTGTGCTGCCCCTGAATCCAGGTAAAAAAGACACTGGAAAAAAAGACACCGGAAAAAAAGACACAGTAAAAAAGACACTGGAAATAAAGACACTGGTAAAAAAGTCAATGGAAAAAAAGACACTGGGGAAAAAAGAGTCACTTTTCACAAAACCATCACTCATTGTTGCATGATGAGGAAATGGACAATTCAGGCACGATTTCCCCATTAACCCCCCCCCCTCCCGGCCCCATAATGAGCAATATGACGAGAGGGCTAAGTCGGGGGAAGAAGGATGACTGCCTCTGCCTGGGGCAATTTAATCCAAGAATTTCGACATTGAAACCTATGAACTACAGTGGAACCCCTCTAAGTCGACCACCCATGGGACCGGAGCGAAGTGGTCAGTTTAGAGGGGTGGTCACTTTAGCCAGGTTGAGATGGGGGGG
>NMRB01002123.1:89215-107975 GCA_002633025.1 Notospermus geniculatus | reverse complement strand
CTTTCTTTACTGTTGCCCCTTCATTTCTTATTATCTCTTTCTTCATTTCTTTTTCTAGGCCTAATTTTTTATCACTTCCTCATTCATTTGTTTAATATAAATTACTCTTACTATAGTCTTGGGGTATTGTACTGTTAGTATAATTATACTGTTAGTTTAATTCCTCCAAGCTACAATGTATATTATACACCCTTCCTTTCAGCCTATTCAAGCCTTACATTCACTAATTACATTTCTGTTAGGTTGAGCAACCACTTTTTGGGGCTTGTATTCTTTCCTTAATTGCTGTCACGTCCTGTTTGGATGGGATACTTCTAATCTACATTTGGGTTTCAGCTCAGACTGTTCTAGAGTTTCGGATTGTAAAGTTCCAGCCTGAAGAAGACCCCGGTTGGGGTCGAAAATTCGCAAACACTCTGGAAATTGCCTTTTCATTTATCATATATTGTGTGTCAATTTTTGTGCTTTTCTCCTCTTCTGAAATATGCAGTTGGTAATTGCCATTTAATCTCAGTTCAGCTGATGTGAAAGGAAGGTATCACGTTCTTGTGATAAATCTGGTATCAACAAAAAGGGATTGATGTGCGGCAGTGAATGGGACAGTTTTCGCAAAGCCTTGAAACGCCGACGCGAACGCCAAACCCATTGTTCGGTGCCACGAAGAGAGCACCGAACAAAAGGATAGATGTTCGCGTTGGCGTTTCGGGGCTTTACGAAAACTCTATAATTTTCGCAAATCCCCCGAAACGCCGACGCGACCCTTCGGTTTACCCGCTCTCAACAACTGCTTCACTTCGTAGTTGCCACGTTTGGTCAACAGATGGCGTCGTGGCCTGGCGCGAGTTTTATAGCCTATCAGCACGCTGCTTTCAGAACTCCTTGGCCCGTTGGCGACGGATGTTCTTGTGCTACCATGGCTACTAGATCACATGATCCGCCCAGCCAATGAAAAAGTGTCTCAGGCCAGCTTGGTTACGGGTTGCTCGGTGCTCTCATTCGCCATCTGTTGACCAAACGCGGCGAATTTTACGAAGTGAAGCAGTTGTGGAGAGCGGGTAAACCGAAGGGGGCACGACTCACAACTGCGCAGGGAATTTATCTCGATACCTGCTCACTTGTCCGTTCATTCAAATTGTCATAACTAATAAAGTCCACCGTCATGTGGCCTGTGGTTGCTATGTCAGTGCAGCCTCCTGTGGAATCATTTACATCAGACTGATCAGGCGAGGTGGGGATGGAAGCATGTTTTGCAAACATTCTCATTTCCTGCCTATAGATGTCGTAATAACGGTTGCTAAGCGGGGGTCACGGCTGATGCTGGTCACCGTCATTCAGTAAAACACTTTACAGGAAACGCGGCCGCCTGTATGTCTGTCCTCCCCCATTCATCATTCGTGTTGCCATCCCGTGATAATAAAAGACCAGGCGTTAACTCTACATTTGTCTAGCTTTCAAGTTAACTTGTAAAAGCAGAGATACATGTATTTTGAGAATATTTCCAGTCCCCCTCTCAGGAACGTCAACTCCCCTCAGCAGAACGTCAACCCCAACCCCTCGACACTTGTAGTTTGCGGGTCTGACCCCACTTGATGCTCATGCGTATTGTNGGTAACCTCAAAACATTGAAACGACCCAAATTGAAACGACCCAAAATGAAACCAGCCAAAACATGCAAAATATCGCATTATAGTGATTGTTCGGGTGGAATGTGACCCACTGACTCCGACTTCACACTCAAAGAAATTAAAGCAACTTTTGCAGCCGAATCTGGTCCCTATGTTTACGTGAAATTTTTGACTTGACAGTTGCTTCATGTGCTTGAAGTTGGTGATCCAGCCCAGGTGTAATGTATGAGAATGCCTCCCGTATGACAATGCCCGCTTTATTGTTCGGCGGACACTAAAATACAGAAAGACATGTTGATCAGTGCCTCACCCATTGTCAGGTCGCGGCTTATTCCGTCAATCTTTTGTTGGGAGGCACTGGCAAACGGGGGCAGTGAAAAACATTACATTTGAAAACTGGCTTAAAATAGGGGTAAGTATTGCCACAACTTGCCTATACCATTTGGTACCCGTCAGCACTGTCACTTTGATATTAATTATCTCAAAAGTGAAGTTATCACCCCTTTTTTATGCAATTTGCTGTATAGGCCTGCCCCCAATCTGCAATGCAAAACAAATTATGTATCACCATCGTGTGATACCCCTTGAGATCGTGAGATGGCCCCTTACTGATATGGCCTAGTTAGAGGCTGCTGTTCATCACAGAGTGTTGACTTGTCAGCACCTCTATTTATTGCCTGTATATGAGACTTGGACTAATTAATATTCTTACTTTCCGAGATTTCCCCAAAGTTGACGACCTCTGTTTAATATAAACCTTTGGACAGTTTCAATATTCTGGCTGGTTTCAATTTGGGTCGTTCCAATGTGGGTCGTTCCAATGTTTTGAGGTTACCGTATCTGAGGGCCAAATTTCAAGGCAATTATTTGAAAAAGGGCAATTTTTCTAACGTTGGTCACCGAAAAATAGGGGGGGACGGGCCGGGTCTGGCCCCTGGATCCGCACCTGCAGGTCAGCGTTGAATGAGTACTCTGAGTTCCCGAGGTAGGTTTCTGGTCAGGAGAGACTGGTGTAACAAGATGACATTGTAAATGTCGCATCAAGATCGGGAACCATAATAAAGTGTGAAGCACTTTGAGACAGTATCGCAGTCAAAAGTGCTATAAATCAACATGTGACCATGTTGAGTTCAAATGATGGAAAAATGTTGGCCGCAGTGTACACGCAGAAGTATTTTTAGCAACAGAACCTCGACACAGAAAAACAAACTTGACCGACGAATTGATTGATCGGTGGGGACACCAAGTTGATCAAAACGTGACCATAAAGGGCACCGCACACGAGCGACAATTTTGACCGATTTGTCGGCCGACTTGGCTTCCGACCGCCAAAGCGACAAGATTTGGCGCTTCTGATTGGCTAGTAGCCCCCCCCCCCCCTCCCAAAAAACCGCAGAAGAATACTTCTACTATACCCAGATCCCTGAACTACTTACAAGTAGAGCTGGATGGAGAGTCTTTCGAGAAAAAAGAAGACTCCACGATATCCCAATTCAGTCCACTAGTGGTTTGAGCTCCAGCCCATATTTGGTATAAAGCCCTTAGTTGACTAATCCGAAGTGCGATCATACGAAATTGGACTTCATTTCCGTAATCTAATGTTGTTCAGGAAATGTTTGGTACCACAGATCGCCTGATGCAAGAGTGTCTTTTAGCGTATGACGTACATACATGTCAAGACTGAATAGAGTTACCGTCTATATTTAAGTTTGAAACTTATCTTTCGTTTCCACTCCGTATCTACGAAGTGAAAATTTAAAAACTCAAGATACACCATTACTCTCTCGGTCTTACATGATATGCTAAAAGACGCATTGGCAGCAGGAACATTTGTGGCACCAACCATCTCCAGAATATGTTAGGTCGTTGAATTTCGTGCTTCGTACGTCAGTTCTGCGAATTGACCGAACCAAGGTACTTGATGTTGTTTTTCTCTTAGAAAGACTCTCCATCCATCCCCGGCCGGTAGTTTGGGACTGAGGGTGGCGGAAATATGCTTGTGCGGTTTGGGGCCATCAGCGGCATAGGGTTTTGTCTTATCCGTAGCCGGAGAAACCTCGATGGCTCCTGACTTAAAACCCTCGCCGTCATCGATTTTTTCTGAGCAGTTGTCTGCTGATCAAAGATGAACCCAAGGCTATTAATTGTGTTTCTAGCTCTGTCATGCGTCTCCATCAAAATCATTCCCTTTTGAGATAAAGGTCACGAAAACGAAGAACTCATAGTACCTGAATGATATACAATTAAAGCGAATCGACAGCAGATTTTGTTTACATTTGGCTGGTGTTTGTAAACACATAATTCAGCCAATCAGAATGCACGAAAATTTCTTTGTTGACATTCTGGAGAAGTTTGTTTACATTTTTTCCCGAAAATTCGTCCCCTTTCAAATTCTATTTCTAAATCAAATTTTTTCGATTTCGATTCGCTTTAACTGTTGCTGGCAATTACCAGGCAACGGCGTCCTGCGATGCTTACCACGAGCATAACTGCGAACGATGAAGTAACCGAGGGATACACTTATGTGTTGCCACCAGATGTCTCTCACTACCTGAATTTAGGCTTTATACGTTGGCAGGAGCTTCAATGTTTTTTACGGCGGTGGGTATATGAATCTGTCAACTTGATGCTTTGAATTCCATTTCTGAGGATAACAGAGCTATTTCTAGCACCATTACCAGCAGTGTTCCATGTATAAATGCAGTGAAACCTATAATTCAAAAATGTACACAGATGACCCTGCCACATCATTGTTCGTGGGCAGGTGGGGTTCTCATTAATTCCGCCCAGTTGTATCATACGTAAGATCAACTCGTCAGAATTTAACAAAATTTGCACTAAACATGCAGAAGGATCTTGCCTATCATATGAAAGAGCCACAATGAAAATATGTTGAAGATTAAAGGGATACTGTCCAGTAAAATAATATGTTAAATTTGTAAAGTTGAACCTTTATGTTTGATTCCTTCTTTATGCCACGAGCAATGAGCAATAAAAATCAAACAATCTGATCGGAGGAATCAGTTGCTGCCTTTTGCCTGTGAAAATGACAGGCCAGCGCGAAATCGCGGCGTGAAAACGCGACAGTGGTTTTAGGCCTGTTGTTTGGAGACGATATTTCAGGGCCTGCCTTTCAGTGCCTGCAGCAGCATTCAATGTACACATATACATGTACTGTGACTAAATGCATTTTTTTTGTAAACGCTCTTGAATGTCTAATCTTTGATAATGGGAAATGAAATTAAACTTTAATGTTTAGAGAGACCACCATTCGTGGTAATATCATCATGAAAAAACGATGGCAGAAAAGTTAACCCATCGCGACCGGATGAAGAAGGTTTTCAAGAATTCGATACTTTCACCCATAAAATTGTCCAGGGACTAGTATGTGCTCACCTGGGGGTAGGCCTGAGTGTGAAGGCCCGTTTCCACTAGAGCGTTTTACGCCGCGTGATGCGTCAAATCTTTTGTTATTTTCCATCGCTCTGCTTCCAAACAATGGGCGAAGCGTCAAAACGCGGCGTAAAACGCTCAATGTGGAAACGGGCCTTAACAGAGGACGAATAAAATCAGGATTCATTGATATTAATGGTGCAAAACACCAATTTTCAGTGTTCATTCTGGTGTACAAACACTGAATATCTGTGTGTTGCACCTAAGTAGGCCTAAACACTGAATTTCGGTTTTCACTGTGTTATGGCATAGGAGTCCTTTATGGTTGGGAGCACTTTTTACTCCACATGTTGTCGCGTTCGAAAGATCAAATGAGCTCAACTGTATTCCAAAATCCAAATTAGATCACTTATAATCCGTACTAACATATACTGATCAGTGTTGGGGGCACGAAGTACATTTGGCGTTCATTGGGCAAACGGTTACACTACGGTACTTTTTTTACTGGGGACATTAAATGCTGATAGTTAACATGGTTAAAAGCATTTATGCGATACTGCCATAGAAACAGTGAAATGGAAAAGTGGAAAAGGTAAAGGCACTCACCGATCACCGAGCAAACATCGGCGGGAAAATCCGCGCTATCTCATCGAACGAGTCAAGTTCACCGGCAGCGACCCAGTGCTGGAATGATCTGTCACCGATCGTGCTTGTCACTTTTGTTACGCGATCGCGACAAGATTAGGCCCGTTTTGAAATAGTCGGCTGTATATCAAATCCAACGAAACATTTCGGCACGAGGCCTACATGAAGTCCTCGGGTGACCGCTTTATCCACTCACACGTGACCCCAGTAACAAATGGACCCGAATAGGGCCGAATCGTAGTAGGAATATTATTCGCGCTCGACTGCACAACTGTTCGAGTTATCTGAATTGGTATTCACAGGTGTAGGGCCTATTCAGACAATTTGATCGGAAATTTGAGTGAAACGGGGTTCAGTCGAACGGGAAGTTTTCAAGGGCGTAGCCTGGTCTGAGCGGGGTAGGTGCACATTTTTGTGAAAGCAGAACTCCTCGTGCACCATAGGCATGAAATTTCACAGTATGCTGAAGAGTAACAGCCCCAGAAAATTTTGGAATCTAAATGCTCTGAGATGTGATTTCAGTGCTATTCTTGGCCAATGTACTACACGATTACAAGATTGATTTTTTTCTGCTGGCCCAGAGCGACCTCTCTTACTGCTGTGGGGAGGTGCACGTGCACCCCCCAGCCTACGCCCCTGGGTCCGTATGCATAAAACATCTTAAGTGTAAAACTTCCCTAATTGTTCCAAACAAAAGATAAGGGAAATTTTACACTTAAGATGTTTTATGCATACGACCCCTGGTGGTCGAAAGGGAACCAAATATTCGTAAATTGCTCATTGCCAAATCGCACGAGAAACGTGGAGGAGCGCCAATTACACAATCAGGGGCGGATACAGAGGGGGTTCTGGGGGTTGGAACCCCCCTCGGTGGCCAAAGATAACATTTTTTATCGCTAATCATCAAGCATCTCGCTGGTGGCGTAGCTGATGTAATCATGATGACAGTCATTGCATCCATGTTTCGACGAAACTATATTCATCCCTGTTTGGGACAACTGTTGGCCTACTGCATTGTTATGTGTACGTTTGCACTGTTTCGATAAAAGTCGTGGCCTCTGACTGGCTGAGGCTGCCTATAAGGAAGATCACTGTTCAACAAAAGGTTTGCATCAAGACTTTCTCAATCTCAGATGCCGGGAAATCGCGTCTCAAAAGCTTCTAATTTTAAAATTTTCCTGGGGGAGCCTCCCAGACCCCTGCCAAATCGGCGTTGGTGAAGCGTGCGTCTTTGGCGCGTGGGATTCCAGGGGCCTTTACCTTCAGAACCCACCCCTAAACAAAATCCCGGGATCCGCCCATGACATTGGCCTCGGCCCACGTAGAGCGAAAGTAGGCTAGGAGGAGCTAAGCGCTTCAATTAATACATCCGTCACGCAAAAATAACAGCTATTACACAGGACAGTCTTTATTTTATTTCTCATTACACTAATGGCACGGCAGATGTCATCTCTTTCTAAGGTAGCCAGGGGAACCTAAACCTTAACACAAAATAAAGAATTTAGATATAAAAGAAGAACTGCTTATACCGGTACATGTTATAGGTCTACATGAAAAGTTTGCATATCTATGAGATATGTAGAGAAGCTCAGAAATGATAGGCCTCCTTTCTTTCTCACATATGAGGTCAGTGTTAGTGAGCCACTGCCAGCGTTACGGCCTCTGAGGACGGCATTGGATCACAAAATAGAAAGACATCATCAAACAGCATGATATCAGTAGACTGGTTCCCATCTTTGCCGCTGCACTCTCGCGGCGCTCGCTCCGCAACGAACAGTAACGCCGCGGGAGTGGAGCGGCACAGATTGGAACCAATATACTAGTATGATAGCAGCAATATTGAACATCATTGTGTCAGACTTCACCTCCTCATTTGTCCCCATAGCCCAGCAGACCGCATCTTCTGTTAAAGTTTTCTCACATCCTATACTATTGACAGAAAATTATTTGAAGAAATGTTGTTCCTGTGATTGTGAACCATCTGAAGAAATTTTCTTCAATTTTTTTTCCAATTCATTTCTGAGGCTTTTAAAAAACTTAACAGAAGATACTGTCTGCTCAAATCTAGGGGCAGATGACTTAAAGGCTGTCCTCAAAAAAGTGGGTCCATGGACCTGATAATTGAAGATTTTTGGCAACTGTCAATACTTTAATACAACACTAATAAAAGAAATTTATACAAATGAGGTACCGTAACTGGAATGCAACATGGAGAGGGACTTTATTCATTTGCCAAAATGTCAATGGCCCGTATTTTAGAATGTTCCCCAACATAAAGGATTTCCTCACGGCCATTGTTCTCAACAGGAGAACAATAGCCTTGAGGAACTCCTTTACGTTGAGGAGCATTCTAAAATACAGAACAAGGAGTTGATCTGTTGTATGATCATGATGTGAGACTACCCTGATAACATTGACTCGTGGATACCACGTGGTCCACTGGTGGTCAACTGGTGAACTCGTGGCGGACCAAATTGGACCCAGTTTTCCACGTGAATTCCACGTGTGCCTAGCCACAAGTTTTACTGGTAAAATACTAGTGGCAAAAAGCACAAGATATCCACGTGTTTTCCACGGGGTGCAAAACACGTGGAGAAAGGACGAGATTTACACGAGTTTTTCCATGTGGTCATTCTCGTGGTTTCCACGGGTTGGAAAACACGTGGAAGGTGAACGGAATATCCACGTAATTTCCACGAACTGAAAAATTGGTGGTAATTATTGATTTTATGGAGTATTTCATAGCTGCTTCTGTTATTAATTATATTAATTATATAAATATAAGCTGAAAAATCAATCCTGGCAAATTTTCACCAAGTTATATTGCTCTAGGGCACTAATCCGAGGTTACAACCAAAATCCTGATTTAAAACAATACCAGCAGTAAAATATTTTCAAAAAAATTATTAAAATGTTCCTTAATGAGGGTTAAAATGAAATAGGTTGACTGAATATTTACAAAGTGCACCAATTTGCAAATGTAGATTCCACATGTTTCAGCACAACACCAAAACATTGGTGCACAGGATTTCCATTAAGAGCACAACAGACACTCTACTCTATATAACTATAAAGTCGACTCTACTCACAAGTGGAGTTGCCCTTGTGTGAATATTACAAGGCCTATTTTGCTGATCTTGATATCAGGTCAGATTTTTTGTGAAGTTCTATTAACCAATAAAAAAAGTTAAAAAAACACGTGGATATCATGTTCCAGAACACGTGTAAGAGATGTGAAAAACTCGTGTAAGACATGTGAATACGACACGTGGATAACACGTGGTAATCCCGGGTGCTTTTTCACGTGGCGCGTTTGTGCAAAAAGTCGTGGTTTTCACGTGACAAAAAGGCGTGTTTTCCATGTGTCGTGAGACGTGTTTTTCACGTGTTTTCCACGAGTCAATGTTATCAGGGTAGGGGTCGTATTCTAGAAGATTACTTAACTCTAAGGTTTACCTTTAGCTACTGTTTAAAGGCCAGAATACAAAAACTTAAAGTAGGCCTTAGAGTTAAGGAGGCTTCTAGAATACGGTTGTCACCATGCCAAAGTATTTCATCACCAGCAATTTTTGGACTTTTTAGTGTAATAATATGATATAAACATAGCATAAAGGTACAAAAATATATAACTTGTAATACCAGTGAACTCAGCATTACTGGTCATCAAAATAATCATTGTCTGGTGAGGAATGGTGAAAAAGAATCAGGCCCGGATCCAGGGGGGGGCACATGGGGCATGTGCCCCCCCTATTTTTTTGAAGGGCAATCATTTTTTTACTGCATTTTTTGAAAATCGTCTATTATTTCATGTCTAAGATGCTGGGAAATCGCATCTCAGAGCTTTGATTTTTTCAAATTTTCCCGGGGGAGGCCCCCCCGGACCCCCCTTCGTGTGCGCGGACCGGCGGTAAGCGCCAACTGAGGGCTTGCCCTCAGGGTTGTGCCCCCCGTATTTCTAAACCCTGGATCCGGCCCTGAGAATCATAGTGTAGAGTAGCAAAGAGGTAAAAGAAAGATGTGTAGGGGACGAGCCTACAATCCTTGAGGACGTGGGTTCAGGCTGTCAGAGTGGTGCAACGGAAACCTGTCACTGCTGAGGTTCTGGGTTCCATTCCCAGTCAGTCCTGCCCTTAATGCAGCGGTCAATGTAAACCCTGGACCCCCCCCCTGTTCAGGGGTCACCACTAAATTAGTGTCGAAAAAGTGTCGAGTTCTGAGCACTCAATTTTTTTCTTATCGTCGTATCTCTGTCGACCCAAAAAATAGATAATGTTGAATTCCTGGCGTTTACTTCATAATTGCTAATAGAAATGACTAAAAAAAGTAAAAGATTAGTGAAAAAAGCTGGTGAATACCTGACAATTTCATTTGAGGTCCTGGGTGAATAAGTGTCGAATCCTGACCCCCCAAAATTTTTCTAGGTGTCGAAAAAACGTCGACCCCTGAACAGGGGGGGTACAGGGTTTACATTGACCGCTGCATAAAGCCCAACTGTATGCATTAGGTGACTCTAGTCTTTCTCCCACCCCACCTTGATAAGACTGGTCTCCTGTCCAACCTATATTTAGCCAGTGGTAACAGCAAGGCTGGGCTGATACCATGTCGAAACAAAAATGGCCGCCATACCTTCATCACTTGAGAAGTTCAACGAGCTGTTATAGTGTGACTAACCCTACATCAGGTAAGTAACATGCTTCAATTCATTCTTCTATGTGTAGCAACACTCCCAGTAACTTATATCATTCAGATAGATAGATTTGAACAGTCTTATCGCGCATGCATTTACGACGTTGCCTCAAGGTCAAAGGTTACGGCGGCTGTCGCGAGATACAAAACCTAATGCACACTGTTGGGCTTTAATGTGATAGAGAGTGCAAATCTCTCTGACAGTGCAGGTTTTCTCTGGGCACTTCAATTTCCTCCAGCAATATATTAAGTAAGTTCGCCCAATGTTGTCTATAGTGAGATAATAGCGAGGTTTAGCACCTTTCCGACTCCGGCTTCAACTACCAGAATGGATTGCAGTCCGCTGTCGACATCCATGATAAAAACGATTTGATAGACGTTTGCAAATCCTAAAATGCCATAACTTTGTGGCAGAATAATTTTGACTCGTAATTGGAAGTGCACATAAATCGCAAATATTATAGTCGTGTTTCAAGTTGTAAACAACTAGGATTACAACTTCAATATTCATTATTTATCCACACTTCCGATTTATAAGGCCAAATTTTTCTGCCATCAATTTATGGTGTTTGACGAATTGAAAACGTCTATCAAATCGTCTTTATCAAGGATGTCGACAGCGGACTGCAATTCATTCTCGTAGTTGAAGTCAGAGTCGGAAGGGTGCTAAACCTCGCTAGTAATGAAGTATTGGACAGACAGCTCTTGATTCAATGTGTTTTTGCTGGTTCAGTTCCTGGCAATAACCCATTCTGCGCATGACTGAATTCCTGCACTCTCTTTTTTCAGCAGTATGAATTTCCCGAGGTTTTTCGTTTCCTCCTGCTACGTGATAACCATTGCCGGTACATAACATGAGTCCTCCTATGAAACGTCTCCGAATTTTGCAAATTTTCGACCCCAACCGGGGTCTTCCTATCAGGCACTTTCTAGTACAGATCCCAGAAGTAAATGTGATTCACTTCTGGGATCTCTACTAGAAAGTGCCCGAGGAAGACTATGGTCGAGGTCGAAAATTTGCGAAATTCGGAGACGACTTTACTTATGTACTATCATATTGTGTCATTTTTTTTGTGTTCTATGTTGGATATCTTCCTATGAAAGTACAGTAGGCCTAATTGAGAACCGCTACCAGGGTAAAGCTTTGATAATCTTGAACACACTGGATATTCATTGAATACCCATACAATAAAAGCATAACGGTACACCAAAATCGCAGTTGTAAAGATCACAGAGACCAGACTTTGCCACTCGGACCTGTAGTACGTTTAAATCATCTGGACCCTGATGGGAGGACCCTTTGGTTGTCAGGCAGACCTTGGTATTGTTGGTGAAGTCTGGCTATTGAAATGCGTTTTATTGCGTTTCACTGAACATATGCCCATCGGGGTCCAGATGATTTAAACGTACTTTAGCGTCGCCTTCATTATCATATCAAAAGCGTCAGTGTCAGAGCTTTGATTCGAAGCTATCAACAGCCTGCTGTGTGGTCAGCAAGGCCGACCATCACCAGGCGCGGATCCAGGGGGCACACCCGCCCGTGCGGTGCCCCCCTATTTTTCAGTCTAATGTTAGAAACATTGCCCTGTTTCAAAGTGCCACAGAATTGCATTGTAATTTGTCCCTCAGATGCTGGGAAATTGCACCAACGGCCTTCTAGATTTCAAAATTTTCTGGGGGAGAGCCCCAGACCTCCCGCCGTGGTTTCGTGAGTTCGGCATTTACCTTTATCGGTCCGCCTGTGGCCTTCTGTGCCCCCCTTTACCAGTATCCCGGATCTGCCCTGATCACGACTGGAGACGCTGGCCCCAGCAATGCCAGACCTTGGTGACCTTACAACGGTGATTTTGGTGCACTTTCTGGCCTAAGCAAGCTTAGTGATGCAGAATATATATACAAGTCTGAAGACAGGCTCAATGACTAAGTACATCGATGGCATGTGCTGGAGAATTCTGACTGAACAGTTGTAACTTAACATCTATTCTAAGCCCTGATGTTCAGTGCTTCACCTGAAATTGCTTAGTCAATGACCCTACAGAGAACAGGTACAAATTTTAGAAATTCCACACCAGGCAAATTCCACACGAACAACCCTCACCCAGAAAATGTGTTTGGCTAAATACAAGCAGCGTGCTGCAACGATACGGTTTACAAAGTAAAGTAAATACATTGCGTCTTAAGATAAAAATTTGACTCTACAATACGATCATTTTATTCCCAAAACAGTCACTATCTGGGCCGACCGCTCAGAAAGTCTGATAGTCCTTTCAATGCCTATCAGCAGTTTAGTTAATGGGAAAATGCATTATAACTAACTGCCGATAGGCGCCGGCAGCATTATCGGACTTTCTGTATGGTCAGCCCTGGACTGAAGTCCCAAGGATTACAATTTCCACTACAATAAGTACGGTATCTACAAAAAGGTTCACTACATGAGATATACTGACATATGAAACTACATTTTCACTCGAAGGTGAATGATTTCTAACATACGGAAATGGAGTACCGGCGTATAAAAGCACGGGCTGACCACCAACCAGGTTAAAATAAAGAGCGTCTGCGTTTGTGATCAAAATGTAAAATTTGAAATTCCACGGACTGTTTCCAATATTCTAGGCTTAGAAGTGGGATGTATTTTCAGAATTACGTGCAAATAATGTCTGTCTCAGGTGCGGATCCAAGGGGCGCACGGGGGCACGCGCGCCCCTTTTGGCCAACAAATTTGTAAAATCGACCATGAAATTCTAGAAATTTGGAGCAAATCATTGAAATTCACCACAGATTTCAATATTCCTAGCACAGGGCGCCCCCTTTTTTCTCAAACCCTGGATCAGCCCCTGTCTCTCACTTTCACTGTCACAGTTAGACCTGGTTGATAGTAGCACCGTGATCACTGTTTAGTTCCTCCAGTACCTACCTCACAAGAAATATACACCCTTGGACATTAGAGGGCTATTCTAGAAGCTTCCTTAACTCTAAGGTTTGCCTTAGCTATTGTTTGCAGCGGGCACAATAAAAAAGCTTAAAGCCCCACTGTATTGAATCTGAAAAACGCAAATCATCGCCGCGATTCTTGACGTCAGTGCACGACGTCACGACGTGTAAAATGTACTGCGCTCTATCTGAATACATTAGAGCCCTCCCTGCAGATTTTTTCATTGTGTGCTGAAAACTAGGCCTTGATTCTCGGAAATACGCATCAGGCAGGCATTTTGGGGACCTTCACGATGCTATGAGACCTCGACCAGCATTCTCCCAACACTTTGAAAATCCAGTAAAATTCAATACTGTGGGGCTTTAAAGTTGACCTTAGAGTTAAGGAGGCTTCTAGAATACGGGCCATAAAGTTTACCGGTATCCTATGCATCACATGAAATTTATTTACAGAACAAGTTGGTTACGTTAATTCAATACCAATGAATTTGTTTACAGATAAATGTTTTAAAATCTCGTAAATATTAATAAGATAGATTTAAATTTAATGTGCCAAAGTGTTATATGATTATGCAACAGGTTGGGTTTCAAACCACTCAAGGCAGAGTGTAAAACATCTGGCGCCTGTTTCAGAAAGTGACTTTAAGCTAATGGTACTGTTAACCAAATGGAAAATGCATTGAAGTTAATGGTACCATTAACTTAAAGTTACTTTTTGAAATAGGTCCCTGAATCAGAAACTGATATTTCAAAGATTTAACCTTTTCAGTGTCAGATGTATTTTGGCACTCATTATATCAATTCAAGTGCTGAGCCCGGTACACCAAGATGGCGATGTCATTGCAGCGGCGTATGTTCTGACGTGATGTCACTCAGTACATACCGGTAAGCCTTCAGTATTCTGCATCATACCCTGCTGTCCCGGAGTACCATCAGGAATTACAGGGCCGTATTTAGCTTTTTGGTCCAGGGGGGGGGGGGCAAAAGCCTCTCTGGAGTGGGGGCAGAAGACCTTTTTTGCTGTTTTTTGTCCAAAATCCGCATGAAAATCATGTTTTTTTGTTGGCTAAATACGGCCCTGATTACCACTGAAGTGGTTAACTACATTGTATATGAATAATATTCAATAACGGTCTGCATAGAGATAGTTGATTCCCAAGTCCTGATCATTGGCATGCTCTTCATTTTCATTGTCGCGACGTCATGGGTATTCAGTTTTCAAATTTTATCCACAACCCAGCCGTAGTTTTTCAGATGCCTCCCCATCTGTCATCTTCAACGACGCAGCTGTCTAATAACGACGATTATTGTTATTCTGATTCTGTTCGAAGAACATGAAATCCTGAAAAATAAATACAAATGAGATAAATAATGACACATCGAGAGCAAATGTAAGTAGTTTTAATCCTGATGGCAGATTTCCTGTTCAGGAAACTGCATATTGAACAGTTACACAGCAAGTTGTATTCATTTTTCCGTCAGGCCCGACGCCATAGCATTATTGGCCCTGGTAAGTATGGAGGGGGCCATCACAAGCTACTCATGTTCCTCACTTGGATGGGGTCTTTTACTTGCCCTTGCAAAGACACAAGGTACAAGGCACCACGGCTTACTGTCCCATGCGACGGACTGAAGAGCCGGGAATGAAATCCCATTATGGCCCGGGCTGGATTCGAACCCGGGACCTGCCGCTCGCTAAGCGGACGTGATAACCACTAGGCTATCAGGCTCTGGACAGCAGTGACAACAGTTGACTAAACTGATGACCAATGATGATCACTTGCGAAAAATGCAACTAGTTAACGAGTTTGCGATTCGTTGACGACTGCCTACGTGAACTAATCACAAACTGATCGTAAACTCGTCGTAAAGTCAGTGGATCACCCGCATAACTTGGGCCAATCATGCTTTGGCCTCATGGATAAATACATGCAACACTATCATTGAACAACTACAGCATTGAACGACATTGGGCCATTCTTTTTTTATTTGTTGTTTAGCGGATTTTTTTCTAATAAACTCAAGACAGGAGACAGGAAAAAAAATAAAAATAAAAGTCCAATCTTTCTGATGGATTTATATTTTTCGTTTTAGCTAGCCTTTATCCAGTGAAACCAAGACAGGTGGAAATAAAAAAACTCAAATATCATGATTGCTGTCGATGTCACCGATCTGCCCGGCCGATGAACGCGGCAAATGTTCGAAAATATCCCCCACAACAGCACTGGACGGGACCTCACCAAATGTTTTAATAGAGTGCTCATACCTCGCTGAAGAATGATTTTGAAAAAAACATTGAAAGGTTGAAAAACGGGACCGGCGGAAATAAAAAAGATGTTTTTTTTCAANTGTCCACAAGCCAAATATCAGATTGTCTACCAACTACAGAATTAAAGCTCTATGGTTGTTAGTGTAATAACAGGTGTGGATCCAGAATGGGCGCCTTGGACACGCGCCTCCCTTTTGGCCAACAAATCTGTAAAATTGACCGTGAAATTCTGGAATTTGGTACAAATTTCAATGTTCCTAGCACAGGGCGCCCCCTCTTTTCCCAAATCCTGGATCCACCTCTGAATAACTACTCCTGTAGTTGCATGAACACTGATTGTGGAAGGTGATTTCTGCCTGAATCGCATCCTCGCACCCAGGGTCTTCACAACCAGCTCCCCAACTCGCGCTTCATTGAGGGAGGGTACGACCGTAAATGACCTGAGATTCTCAGGATGCCTGAATCGGGGCACAGGAACAAACATAGCACTTTACTTTTTTACATGGATTAATATAAGCGCCAAACTGTTAGAAAACAAGTAGACAGTCACATTCAGTTATTAAGTATGTACGCATTTAAATCCTAAAGAATTAGGCCTTCCCTACACTTGAATTAAGGAACTAAAAGCTTTAGTTCGTTATAGATATAGATTAAATGCGACGAAAATGGCAAAATAAATTACCGAACACAAAGACAATATACATGTGCTACGGTAGTTCATTCCTTAATAGCGGCGGTTGTTGCTGCTGTTATCTTCAAAGAACATGAAATCCTGAAATTGATGAAGTGAATGGTGATGATGGATTCATCAAACCAGCTACAACATCTCCCCCAAAAAGGGACACCAGGAGCCATGTTCCCGAAGCCATCGTTAGGTTAACGATGTCGTTAAAACTGGGAAAATGCATAGCGTAACGACATCGTTAACCTAACGACGCCTTCGGGAACATGGGTCCTGAACTGTAACACACCGTGTATTTTGACGTCATTCGGTCTTACCGGAGCAGACTCTAACTTGCAGGGTGTAGGCAATGAAATCTGGGTCAAGCCATCCTGAGTTACAGGACTTTGGATGATTTTCAGGTTACGCCACCTGGTGGCCATATTGGATGTCCGATCGGGCCGAAACTCAGTATTTTTGAAGGTACCCTCTAATAGGCGTTTATGCAAGATATGAAGACGCTCGGTGAAATAATGACAAACTGTGGCAGGTTCGTTACTTTTGAACATGTAGAACTTTGACCTAGGTGACCTTGAAAAGTACGTCAAATCAAAAACCCGTTATATACTGGTATGTATCCTAATTAGATACACCTATGATAAAAATTTGGAGATGATCAGTCATCAGTTCAGGAGTTATTGCAGTTTTTGTTTTGGCCAAGAATCGAATCGGACCAAAACTTGGTGTCATAGGTCATCTGATCTAGGGGTATATATGTACGTACATGTACCCAGTGTTTCCACCAGAGGGTACTAAGGGTACTATGCTAGTACCTCAAAGGAACAGAAAAGGGCCATTTTCTTTTAATTTCATGGGGCTTTTGTTGATTTTGAAGAAATTAATGCCCTCAAAAAGTGTCTGGTAGAGACCCTGGTACCAAGTTGCAGATCAATAGCTCCAGCAGTTAGGAAATGTGCCCTGCTAAGGGACTATGATGACGGACACCACATCACGGCTGTAACTCACCAGGGACCCCCCATAACTTTAAGGGTACGACAATCCTTTGTCAGGCTGACAGTGAACAATAGGTTGTCCGCAAAAGGACAATAGTTTACGCATTCCCGTAAGTTACGGGAGCTTTGTGAATAAGGTCCCTGGTGAGCTAAAAATGGGTCGTAGGCAAAATTAGTAAGTGAAAGTATAATGGGTAGTATAAGACGAAATGGGAACTAGGTGATATGGATGTAGGTGATATGGGTGTAGGCAAAATGGACATATTTTGTAGGCGAAATCAGTGTAGGTGAAACAGGATAAGGCGAAATGAGCCATAACCGTAGAGAGCCAGACATGCACAGACAGGTAGAAACCAAACAAGTGCCTCCAGCATATGTATCTCATGCAAAAGACGAAATATACATGTCTTTTTCTACCTTCCCGCAAAGCGACAGGGTGCATCCAATGAACAAAACAGGCATTTTTTCTAAGCTTGGATCACCTACTGCATGTCATCTGACCTGTGATGTGGATGCTGTGATGAACAGCAAAGAGAAGATCACTCACAATGCGACTTTTTTCTGCGCATTAGATTGAAAACTGGATATTATCATATCAATACTCCCATCTCTACCTTGTGCCCCAGAAGTTGGCAGGGTGTCCTTTTCAAATTCTTTTTCCGAACGTCAAACAGTCCAGTCTTGTGCACACCAAAATAGGCCAACATGCATTCTTCCATTGAATTCGATGCTGCGTTGTGCTCAACTAATTTTCAAATTCAAATTCAACTAAAATTGCGTCTGATTGGTCAGGTCAACAGACTTTTGAAATAGAATTTGAATTAGACATGATCCTAACATCCGGTGCTCAAGGCAGAGATGGGAGTGTAGCATCTAACGTCTGCCAATGCTTCATTTTAAAATGACCGATGACTGATACTTTGCAAATAGCAAAGTCATAGAAGCTCAGAATGTTGACAAATTTATTTTTTTTGCCATTTTCATGACATCTGAAGAAATCAGGCTTTGATTTCATCAGATATACACTGAACAGCGGAGAAGCAACCATAATATTGCACCAGGTCAGATATCATACAGAAGATCAGGATGTTGTTGAAAAAAAAGCGATACCAACACTCAGTTCACGTTTAGTTGTTGTTCTGATTTTGTTCAAAGAACATGAAATCCTGAAACATAGGGATACGCCATCAGCATACAAGACCCAAACCACAATCTTTCTCCCAGAGGGGGGAGAGAGGGGGATGATCCCCTCCTCAAAAATTTCAAGGAGGGGATATCCCCCTCAAGTTTGCAGACTAACCATTTTCAAACATCACTATTTTCACTTCAGCAGTGTTTTTCTTTAATTTCTTACATTTCAAATGCAATTTTCATGCAGAAGGAAGACTAATTTTGCATTTTGGAGTGTAAAAATGACTCTGGAGCCATTTTTAACCAAAAAAATGAAAAAAATTTTTTTTCTCCAAATTCCTCCCCCTCCTTGAAAATCCTGGCGGAAAGCCTGAAACCACAATCTCAATCACAGCCATTGACT
>NMRB01002123.1:60171-74274 GCA_002633025.1 Notospermus geniculatus | reverse complement strand
AATTTCTCCTTTTGGTAAAGACACAAACCTGTTCATTTTTAGCTCAATAGATCGGCGTTTTTTAATGGGCAAGTGCCCTTATGTGCATGGCGAGATGTTTTTGACCTACATGTAATCTGCCCAGGGTACCACTCTTCAAACATTTTGTCACCACCTGTGTAATTACACTTGACGGAAAGGGCAGGTAGCCTATTGTCGAATCATAACCCTAATTTGGGTTAGGGTCGTATAGGTCTTTTCATTGTGCACACCACGCAGTAATTAGGCCTAGCCCTGATTAGGGTCATCTGGACCTAATCTGTCATACTGTATGACGGCGGAAGCTATGTGCTTGTCGAAAGGCGTGAGCTCGGCAAGCAACGAACTTGATAAAATCTTGCTGCTCATCATCGCCAGGGCCTTCTGAAAATCACTTTGTTTCGCAGTCCGCCCTCCACGTCATTTTTTCTGCGGCCGGGTTTCTAGCAAAAATGTTTGCCAAGTAGATTATTCATTCTAATTTCCTAATTTTCCTGGATGACACAAACACCCTGAAAATTGCCCACTAAAATTGCCTAACAAGGACTACGTCCCGTCCGCTAATTTTTTCCCTAGGCCTACTTTCAGTAAACAAAAAAAGCCAAAAGAAAAAAAGACAGGAAAAGCGGCGAAAAAAATCGCCCCAGTCGGGAGTCGAACCGGGGACCTGCGGTGTACAAGGCAAACGCTCTACCCGATTGAGCTACCGAGACATCTGGCAGCGATAGCGTTACATCGAGACATGCTTATCGTTGGGCATGAATATTAATTAGCTGAACGTGCATGCAAGAAAATTATTCGTACTGCATACACAGCAGTTAGCTGTGCAAATAACCACTTCGAATTAAAAAACCCAGGGCAAGACTAACTTTCTTTTCTATTTGCAGGTCATGGCCTCCTTTATTTCCCCTCATCTGGCCGTTGGGGAACAGTTGTCGCCAGTGCCAGACTTCAGCCTCGATATCACAACGGAGTCTTTCCTCGAGGCCGGTAACAATAATCAGAAAAAAAAAGATGTGGCCGCGGGTGCGGATGATTCTCCAATGTCAAATATCCCGCAGCCGAGTATTCCAAAAGTTTCACCTCCGCTGCTTGAAAAGTTGATCACCCCTGATCCCGACCTTTGCTTGACACCAGATAAGCCACAGGGACCAACTGTTGTTCGCGTGGAAAAACACAAACATGTCAGATTTGATGTTCCTGCATCTGTGAGAGTACATCGTCAACTACAACTGGATCCTCTGAACCTTATTCAGAAGAAAATAAGGAAAATGTGACTTCAGATTCAGTTCCTGACACTGAGAGTAAGGTTTACAGTTACGTCCAGAGACAAGTGGAAGAGATGCCTGACAAAGAAAAAAGTACCACTGACACTGTCACCGACACAAATGGTGTACAAATTTTTGCTCAATTGAAAACAAGAAATTGCTCTAACTCTAGGCCTAATTTAAAGGGCAAAACACACGTGCCTGTCCTCCCCAAAGATTTGAGTAATGATTACGATGATCTTCAATCGGGAAGAATAGGCCTACACCCTCCTGCAGAAACTGCCAAGGTGTACTTTCCCCGCCCCCTCCCGAAAGTGACCCAGCCTGGTGTCGTGACGGCCGAGGAGCACGTATTCCAGCGACCAGAGTTCCACAGCACGTTGAAGGTTAATCAGGAGATGAAGCAGTTGAAAGGGGCTTCACTGGATGTACTGAAAGCAATTGATAAAAAGTTGGAGGCATCCCCTTGTACAAGGTCTCATTTTAATGACAAGGTTGGTGTCCAGGAGTGGAACAAGGTTAATTGACTTTGCCGCAAGAAAGTTGCATATGCATACATGTTGTAAAGTGCTTTTCAAAATGTGCAGTCATTTTTGCACTCATTTTACCTTGCAATGGAACCTAACCACAAACCAAAAATGTGCCAGTTAAGTGTGCATGATTGCATGATTATCTGGAATCAGAGTAGACCTCCCTGAACAAGGTCCTATTAGAAGTCGGTCAGCCATTTATAGGCATGCACACGTAACTCGTCAATTTGTGGCTTGTGGTTAGGTTCCATTGCAAGGTCAAATGAGTGCAAAAATGACTGGGCATTCTGAAAAGGACTTTAAGGCTGTATTGATTTACAATGCCCGATCACCCTTCAACAGTTATGTTCTTGTGAATTACTGATTTCTGCTTTGTCTCTAAGGTAACTGCCCGAGTGAATCCAATGAAGCCGCTATTCCAGTCACTGGAATGCACCGATGTGGAACGAATGGAGGACATCATCAAGAAAGCAGAAATTCAGCATAAAAGTTTGATCAAGGGACCAAATTTGGAGAGCACTAGGATACAGGTGGGTATAAGGAGATGTCAGACATCCCTGACCCCTTCAAACTGATTGCTCCAAGTTGAGCTGTAACTGTCTTCAGTTGGATTGATGTGGCCTGAATGCGGAATCCCTGACACAGTTCAAAAATAGTTCCTCCCCGAAGTGTGTATACCGGTAGTGGATGTACATGTAATTTGCCTTCATTGAATCTTTGTGTGTGCAAGTGTATTATGTATCCTGTGTCCATCAGCATTTTTCATTGTTAAAGCTTTCAACTCTTTCAGGATTCCCGTTTCCCAGAGCCAGACATAATGGATCTGTTCACTCCCAATCTGCAAGTTGAAACCTGGAGCACCAATATCGACTCCCTGCCAAATTTTTCGGAGCCACTACGCACTGCACCGGCTGCCACTGCCTTTGAACTCTACAGACATTTACGGATTTGGGAAGATCTGCCGTGAAGTTTCCTTGTGTTATTTCCATCCATTGACTTGTCACCAACTCCAAAACGAGTTCATCCTCTCAATGTAGGCCAACATGGGGAGGGGATATGAAGTGTTAGCCATCCAAAGTGGTTTCATGTGTTTTTGGTGCATTTAGGCTCGTACAAAGGATTTGATATTTAGAGATGCTGTCATGTTACGTGGATTAATGTATCGGTATTTAATGTTAAGAACATACTGCTGGTCAGTATACATGTACTTTTTTCATATTGAGGGAAATTACGCAAGGACATCGTGTTTGAGGCAGCTCTTCCTCGTTATTTCAAGATCACCCCCACTATTAGTGGATGTTGCTGTTGAGTAGTTTGAGTCTGCTGGGGCATTTGGAATGAAGAAAAACTTCCAAAAAGTTCAATTTGTGTAAAATATCTCATGATCTGATGAATTTTACCATTTCACATGGTAGCCAACCAAAACGCAATTTATGTGTACATACGCAGTTTTTGAGGTACGACCAAAGGCTCAAGTAGAGTACAGCGGGCCAAATCATGGGAAGTGCACTGAGAATGTGCACCGAATAAGCGACAATGTATGGAGATGGCCACTTCTTACCGGTTGGTCCGCTATACTCGAACCGCTGACCAAATGCATTCAGTTATTGTCAAAATCGTTATTTTGGAAAATCGCAGTTGTAATTTAGTACAAATACTCAATTTTATACTCATTTGTCTTCCATGACAATGCATATGAATAACTGGCTTATTTCATGTATGAAAAAAATGTATATTCACTTGTAAGAACAGTTGATAAAGAAATTGTAACCAAATTCTTTCTCGGCGTTTCTCACTTATCACTCAACTTAGGCTAAGAATCCATTCCCGCAAATTTCTAGGGGCGCAAAGCCGGAACCTATGTTTGTTTCCACGGCATTGGTCATGGACAAAGGCCGCGCATCGCCTGCTCGAAAATTGCATGAATGGATTCTTAGTCCTACTGATCAGATGGCAGCTGACAGCCCTTTTGAATTTCATTTCCTGATGATAACAGAATATCGCTGAAGGAACTGATTTGTAATTTCTAGGGTTGGCAGAGGCACACATCTATTGAAATTCAGCGCCAATGGGATGGCTGCCATTTCGAATACGATAACTGACAGTGGGGCAGAGGCGTCTCTTTTAATCATGTACATAACGTGATATTTGACTTCTTTCATCATCCATTCTCAATTTACAATAAATTGGAAAGTCGTCTCCAAATATTTCGCAAATTTTCGACCGGGCGCTATGTAGAAGAGATCCCAGAGGTGATCCCATTCACCTCTGGGATCTCTTCTACATAGCGCCTGAGGAAGACCCCGTTTGGGGTCGAAAATTTGCGAAATATTCGGAGACGACTTTCCGAATTATTGTGTACTGTGTGTCGTTTTTGTGCTGTTTTTTTGACATCCCCATTCTCAATTTACGGGGGCAACGTCATGTGAAAGTGACAAGAGGTGGAAAAATTAAAATGAAAGACAACTTCAAGCCATAAAAAATTTACATAAATTCTTAATTTAAGCATAATAAATCAATCTATTTATATTGCAATGCAGTTCATCTTGTACAATCTGTTAATGATAAATAAAAATATCCTGAGAAAACCAACTCTGGAATGTCCCCATATTCCGTAGGGCAAGGCTTTTTCTGAAATTTGCCCAAGGCCAGGCTCATTCCCCATGTCACCAAGGACGAGGCTCTACATTCTGAACCGCATACATGCTTGGTTTTTGGGAAGGGGGCGTAGCTAGGTTTTATGGCCTATGGGGGCAAAATTGATTGAGTCTGGAGGGCGAACTCGGAGAACCCCACAGAAAAAAACTGAAAATCTACACCCTCACAAATGGATTTTCCCCACATCTGACACTACAATAACTTGGCTTGAAGAGGGGAAGTGACCTTTTAGAGCGAAAATTTATTTTGTCCCTTTTTGCTCTGGGGGCATCTGCCCCCTGCTAGCTACGCCCCTTTTGGGACCCTTTGTAAGATAATTGAATTGGGACCTAAGCTACTATATCAAAGCACCTTTACCATTAATCAAGCATAACTTATTCAACAGTTTACATCTTAATAGCACATAAAAATACAAATAAATGGCACTGTCCATGAAATGGAGTATTCTGTTGTGTAGTATTGGCACTGAATGAGCCGATGGATTCTGCCGACATTCGCAGCTGGTCCAATACCAATAGGGAGTTATTACCACAAAAAATGGAGTTGGGGAAACAGAGAGAGACAGCTAATGGAGACAAAGACATGCAATAATTTTTTGCATGGGGAATGGAGACGCCAGGTGTACAAAAAATTGTCTCATTGTCTTTGTCTCTGTTTCGCCGTCTCCGCTTCCTCGATGTACAGGCGTGGATCAAGGGGGTGCACGCCCCCCTTTTGGCCAATAAATCTTTAAAATCGGCCGCGAAATTCTGGAATCTGGAGCAAATCTTGTAAATTCACTGCAGATTTTAATGTTTAGTACCACAGGGTGCCCCCTTTTTTCCTAAATCCTGGATCCGCCCCTGATGTAGATTGCATAATTAGCGAGTTAATAGCAGCATCCTGAATTATCAAGGCCTACGGTCACTTCGCCTGAGTGGAGTGTGTCTAGATGAAGTGACATGAACCCTTGATAGTTTAAGGTGGTTATCAGCCACATGTACAGCAGTTTCTCACATCTGTCCGAGGGTGAATCTGGAAGATATTTCAATCACCTTGTCATCTAGAATTTACTGGCATGGGTGATGGCGAATACCCAACAGGTGCTGCCCTCTGTTGAGTGAAGAGATTACTACTTGCTGGCTTCTTTGACCTGTGAACCGGCAACTGCTAAGACCTTGGCACCAGATCCTGGAATAGAAAGGCAGACATTCACATTTGAATACCGGTACCATTCAGTGGGGGAAAGTCGTGTGAGACGCGTCACATCATTAGTAGCCCTTTGGGGACGAAATAACATCATTTCGTCACATGACATTGCCAACGTCACGGATGATGCGCCAGAAATCTCGATGACGTCGTCACATGAAAAGGCGTAAACAGCATTGTTATTTTCGTTAATATCTTGATATTTCGAAAACTATAAGTCATATCAAAATTCGGGCTTCGTAAGGACACTTCCCAGGTCTGTCTGCATGTGCATACCAAGTTTGGTGGCGACCCATTTGTCAGTCTTGGAGAAAATCGTGGAGAAAATCGTGAACAAACAAACAAACAAACTCTTCTCAAATTTAGTATGTTGTACACTAAATGCATCACTGTTACAATTCATGTTCCAACTTGTATTGTTGGACTTTTCATCGAGGCCGTCGAATCAAACCCACACACTCACCCTGGTAAAGACTGCAAGTCAAGGTGTTAACCACTCAACCACCAGGCCAAGACATTTGTCATAGGCCTACCTACCGAAAAGCGAAATATTTTCACAGCGAAAAATTCCTGCGAAAATCGCGAATTACTGCGGCGCTCGCTAAATTTTGTCTCCGCGAATGCAAATTACTGCCAACACCCGCCATACACAAGGCAAATTTTGTTCCCCACTAAATGCTATATCGATGAGTCATCAGCACCAGTTGACCAATGCAGCATGGGGATTCCCACTGTGACGTCATTCCCGGAGTCTCCCTTGTGCCCGGAACGAGTGTTTACACATAACAAGCATTGTGGTATGCAGCTGATTAGTACAGGTCGTGCCAGGATATACAGCTTCCTGGTTCCTGAGAAGTCAGTGTGGTGTCGATCTTCTTTTTGATTCTGGGTGCGACGCTCGCGAATATATTTTCCCCTACAGAAAAGTTTAATAAGGCCCTTTACCGCGAATACTTCTCCACGCAAATGTTGGATTTTTAGGCCCTTCGCGAACATTTAGGACGTGAAAATATTTCGCTTTACGGCAAGTCATTTATATCTTGTACATTTCAACGACTGGGCTATAAACTTACCTATATCGCCTGTGACTTTCTCAAATTGTTTAAGACTAGTGCTTGAGTTGTTCTGTAAGAATGCTATCTCGACTGGAGTGAGTTCCTCTCCTAATTTCTTCAGAGCAGTTAAGANTGGACTCATCGCCAGTATAGCTGTGCGACTGACAAAACCAACGGGAGCTTGGCATGACTGCAATGGGAACGAGTTTAGAATCCCCGATCAGTGCCCAAAAAAAAGGTCATCAATTGACGGAATAAGCCGCATTGTACAATAGGATTTCCACTGTGTGCCATGGAGTAACGTCACTTCCGATCGGGAATTCTAAACTTTAGCCCTGCAATGGACTGAACTCGAAGCAGGAAATTCTACTTCTTTCTCGGTAGGTTTATTGATAGAGATGTTTGTGAGTTAAAATAAACTATTTCTATTCCAAATATTGGCAGCTGGTGATATGAAAAGGACAATTTGTAGCAAAGAAAAAAGTGACAGCTTGAACCAAATCATAGCCACCAAAATATACACCATCAAAAATACTGTAAACCGTGAAATTTTCGCGACGCTAAAAGTTGGCGAATTTATCATTTTTGAAAACCGCAAAGACTAATTTCCGCGTTTACCTTCATAATTCAATGGAAAATGCATTAGGGTTTGTATTTTCGCACTGTTTAAGTTCGCGTTTCGGCCCATGACTGCGAAAATCGCGAAAATAAAACGCAAACGAAAATTTCATAGTTTACAGTAGACAATGACCATGTACATGTATATTTTCATAGGTGCCTTTTGATCCTGCATCAGACCCTATGAACAGCTTCACTTACTAGTTGCATGGCATTTAATTCATCCACCAAACTCAAGTTTCCTTCTCTCATTCGACTGAGGGACTCATCAAATTCTTTCAACTGTTCCACTGTTTCTTTCTTTGTTTCTTCATACTCATCATCATCCAACTCTTCTCTGGAACAGAGATAAAATGCCTTACTTACGACTGATCAATGCCAGATTTCTGAACGAAACCCAGTCTCGTCGAGTCTCAATGCCCCAGATGTTACCTGAGATTTTTCTGCCAGTCACAAGTGTGATGTACGCAGTCTGGACATGACGACTGATTGTATCCTCCTCCTAGTTACCGGTAATACTGAATTGCTGAATTTGTGATGTGCGCGCAGCGCATTAGACCTGGCTGCGATGTACTATAGATCGTTGCAGTTGATTGGGAACAACGTTTCCACGCCAAACGCAGTCAAGGCGCAGCGTCACGTCACTGTTGGCGAGGCCAGCGCCCATGCTTTCTCCTGTACATCGACGACGTCACTGACGTCCCACGTAGGTTTTGTAAACTTTTCAAGTCAAACTTTTAGATTTCCAACGCGAGTGTTCCATTGAGCAGTTATAGATTCCCAAATTTTTATTACCATCATGACGCCAAGGTTCTATGCTATCCACTGCTGGTATGTTTAATTGGTGGGAGTGAGCAGGAATCTGGCGACAGTGACAAGTTAAAAAGGGCATGCGTGGTCAATTCTCGTAAACGTTGGTCCCAATTTAATGCATGGATCTATAGTATGCCTGGCTTTAAAAGAAATGGTGATGTTCTCTCAGTCATATCTCTCAACAATTCACACCAGTAGCCTAACACTAGGCCTAGGCCTACCTGCATTCCTCTAAGTCCTGTAACTGCTGCACTAAACGTTCCAGCTGTTCTTCAAGATTATGCTGCAGCTTATTCGTCTCGGACTTCCCACGTGACGCCATTGTTGGTAGGGGTGTCTTGTCCTGCAATAACATGAAGTGTGAATGTAAACACAGGATTAAAATATTCCATTTTCTTCCTACTGAGGTCAGTGGAAAGTGATGTATGTGCATGATGACATTTGTGACCAGTCACCACAAAGCGACTACTAGTTGCTCTGAAGTTGGCAGGTCGAGACCAACGTTTTTTCAATTTCAGTAGGCCTTGGTGTATTGTCCGTCTTTTGTAAAATCTGAGTATTTACATTTCTTCCTTTATCTCTTGGTTGGAGTTATTTTGGTTCATCCTGGTTCACAGCCTTGTGCGACTTAAAGGACCACTGTATTGCATCTTTCTGTCGACAGCCGGCGCCACCGGCACCATGCTCCAATACTGTAGCCTTTCGCCCCAGTGTTGGAGAATGTATGATTACAGTCTCGGTCACCCAGCCGCTGGGATCGAACAAGTTTGTGTAGCAGTACTGCGGAACGAAACGGCTGGCTGCGCGAGACTAGTTGCATGCGGTAGTTTACCAAGTCGTCAATAGAGGTCTCCCCCTTTACGCGGGTACGTGTAACGCAGGATTGGGAAGCAATACTGTGGTCCTTTAATACCTGATTTGACGTGACAGGTCACATAGAGGAGTAGGTTACACTGGTTACCGGTATGCTATCTGACCAGGCCTAGGCCTAAGCCTACCCCAATGAATGCCATGTGACTGACATGCTGCTGCTGCCACCAGAGTCAGCAGCATGAACACAGGTGAGGTGCCTCTGAAGTCGTCGACGTCATGCAGAGAACACACTTGACTCTGTGTAGGAGGGGCCTACCTTATTTTTCTTCTACCAGTTCCAGTACCAGTTATTTATTTCTAGAATTAGGATATATCAGCGAAATAACGCCCAACTATTCTAGGCCCTCTGTTTGTTTGCTAAATACATGAAATATGACTAAGATCTCTGGACATTGACTTCTCTGACATCTATGAGTATACACAGTATGCAGCAACAAGACGCTTTTTTTATTTCATTCACTTCACGGTATACCTGAAAGGGACCAATTCTGCTGTGGCCGTGGCTTCGCCTACCTCAACGAAGTGTAGCTGCATGTCGAATTGCCGAGGACAGTCAACGTCACCAGAATGCTGATCAATTTCTTGGATTCTGAACCATNGGGGGGGGGGGGCACGGGGCCACATAGAGTCCGATACATAGGCCTACGTGTAGGGCGAATCGCGCGCGATCGTTTTTCGGCGGATAATGGATATCCCACATACAGGCCCTTGTGAAGTTGTGTTTGGGGCCTAAAAAGCTACGGTAAACCAAGTAGGTACCCCCCTATAATATAAAAATAGGGGGGTCCCACTTGGTTTACCGTAGCTAGGCCCCAAACACAACTTCACAAGGGCCTATGGATATCCGTATGGTTTCCGTGCGCGGAAACGTTCGAAGGCATTGTTTTTTTCCGCGCCGTGACCAACGAAGCGGAAACAAACAATGCTTTCGGGCGTTTCCGCGCACGGAAACGCCCCATGGAAAGCCGCCCTAAAGCTGTGTTTCCACGAGGCGTTTGCGGGCGTGGATTAGGAGGCTGGCGCGGGTGGAAAAAATCGATCCAACGTATTTCCCTTTAGCTATTTCACTCGCACCCGCGCCTCTAATCCGCGCCCGCAAACGCCTCGTGGAAACACGGTCAAAGGGCTTGTGTCCACATGTGTGTTTTACGCTGCGTGATGCGTTAAATGTTTTGTCATTTTCCGCCGCTCTGCTTCCAAACAATGGGCGAAGCGTCATAACGCAGCGTAAAACGCACAACCCAGGCCTTAAAGCGAATGGCTCGCGGGGTTTGTTGTGGCGCCATGACAGTTGGTCATCGATATCAAGCAGCATTTTGAGAAAAAGGCAAAAGAAGGATTTTAGTTTAATGGGAAATGCATTAGACAGCCAAACTTCGGAGGCGCATTCTGCAAAATCTGCCGCTTCAAAATCAATGGGAATAGTACAAAATGTACATCTTGACCTACTGAATATGAAAACGTCATTAACCCATTTTAACAAATTTTTACTGGAACCTCGTCCCCAGTGTTTACATTCGCATATTTGCACAGGTGTTGCATATGGCTGGGGCACGGCTTTGCCTGGAGGCTAGAGCCCAGCATGGCTGGGGAAAACCACGGGGAAAACCCAGGTTCAATACCTCGTACTGGTGATTAACGTTAAAGTGGCGCCGCCTAGCTGAAGAACCGGTACTGATAGTAGCCTAATGGCGAGCTGCCTCTAGAGGCCCTTTAAAACCCCTAAGGCTCAATGCTCATTATTGCAACAAATTTAATTTCGATACTCAGTTACCGGCACTTTAACTAGCGCTGCTTACGTAATAGTGACCATGGATGAACTTTTTGCTAGCTTATGGCAAAATGTATGCCTTTACCCAAACTACAGAGAATTTAACCATTTGACAACAATAAGATATTTTTGGGGTATTCAAAAACTGCTACATTTTCTTGGGCACACTCGATCTGTAGTGGACTAAAACAGGCACTGCCAGTCACCTTTGAATAATGAGGAAGTTTTTGACGATTTTCCAGGATGACGTATCTTAACTTTTAAACATGACCATTTTTCTTTCATACCTTTGTGCCTGAAAATCACGTTCATCCAAAAATAGATTTTGGAGAGGAAATATAACCAGGGAGGAATGGCTCAAAATGCATAAAAACAGGTCCTTCGGTGAGGAACAACAGTTTACCGTAGACATCACGAGGAAAATGCCTTCCGACGATTTCGAACACGCTCTTCTGCTTCCCGCAGCCGTCCAACAGTGTAAGAGATCCAAGAAGTGGGGTGTGGGATGCCTGCTGATGGTCGTGTTCCTGCAAGCTGTCAGCAGCTACAATACAGCCCAGTACCTAATGCATGATCTTGACGCATCTTTCAAATTGAACAACAATAACATGACAGACCGCCTCATGGAGATTGCCCCATGCGTGATTCTCTACATTGTAGTAATTTCCGTTGGACTGTACGCCGACCTCGTCGTTGGAAAGTACACTGCCGTCCTCTTTGGATTATGTCTGAAAACCGCTGGTTGTTTCCTGGTGTTCGGTGTGGTTTTCAAAATGGAGGTTACACCCAATGTGGATCCTAAAACATCGAATATACTTTTTGCAGTGTACGTTTTTGGGGGTGTAACAAAAGTCATTGGCCTAGCATCCACACTCATTCCACTGTTCACCTTCGGATTACAACAGGTCAACAACAACCCGGTGTCTATCTCGAGGTTGATGAGATGGGGCTTATTTGTTCTCAGTAGTGGATTTATAACTGAGTGGTTCTTTTTCGAGAACAATTACGTACCATTCTTTCATGCGAAGGACACCCGACATTACAGAACTGTCCACCATGCAGTGCTCTTGGGTCTAGATGGACTCTCCGTGGCCGTGTTTTTACTGGGGAATAAGTCAGCTACGCGAGGCAGAACACCGATATAGCAAAGGAATCCTTTAAGGAACTGATGAAGGTCGCTACGGCCTACATCACGTGCAGACGACGCAACCGATACGAAACTGATCAGAACAGCCTCAGCAACCTTCAAGAAGTCGTGAACGCACGAATGTTGCGCAGACATAAATTCCGGAAAGGAGTTCTCACCACTGCTCTCAGCTGGAGCTGCCCATGTCATATTTCTCTATCTTCTAAACCACTATTCGTTAGTATTGGTCCACAAGTGCGGCGGCAGCAAAGATGACGAAGACGAACTCATCCCAAGCATGCGCTTCATGTCGGTCCTGGTAATTGTTCCGCTGATGGAATGCTTCACGAGGTTTGGTGGACATCACTTGTGGCAGCACGATATCGTGAACCAACTGAAATCACTCAGGGTCGGTTTCGTATTCTCCATTGTCGCCCAACTGACTGCCGGTGTCGTGGCCTCCATCATCATCCCGGGACACCCGCAGAAAAGATTCCTGTTAGTTCCACAGTACATCATCACCGGCCTAGCGATGTTCATCATATTCAGCACCCTCTTGTCCTTTTGCTTTCTCCAATGCCCTCCAGGTCTCTCCACCTTCATGTTCACGCTAGAAGGAGGCTTCATTCTCCTCATTCTTCCACTTATCACAATGTTTGATAGAATAGATTTAAAACCTGACATCCAGCACACTGACGTAGTTTTTTACGTCATGGCCGCCATAGGTTTATTTATGTTAGTAGCTGTTCATATTCCTGTGTCCAGGTGGTACGTGAAGGCCGACGCCGCCGTTAGAGCCCTGGAGGAAGGGGAAGAGGAGGAACACGTGGTCTGAATGTCGAGCAGAATCCAGAATGATCGAATAACCCCCCCCCCCCCCCCCCCGGGGTGGCTGATCCCAGTCGACGGATCGTACGGGTGCTCATCTCCTGCCGTGGAAGCCCGAAGGTCGAGGCTTCATATAGCAGGAGAAAAAAATCGAGTGCGATTAGTCGACTTCGATCACAGAGGAGGGCTGTTTTATTTTCATCATAACACAATAACAAAGAAATATTTTAGCATTTATTCATGAACAATAAGAGAATCCGAAAGGATACATGATGGATCAACCTACGAGCAGTTATTCTAGACATGCACACTTTGCTCGGCTTCGCTCGAGACCTTTAGTTCGGATATGTTTGGAAAGACTCGGGGCCTAACCCCCAAAAATTCACATTGTCATGTTCTGGTGGTTAAATATTCTCTCCGATCATGAAACCTCTTTGAATTTGATTTGTGTCAACAATTAATACTTTCTCTGTCACTTTTGTAAATGTTTGTTTGAACGCGTGTCAGGCCTGCATTACAAAACATGAGGTGCTATTCTGATTACTGTGGATACATTGAAGAATATTCTGAAATGAGAATATACATTTGGTAGCAAACTATTGCAGTGGTATCTGATGAACAATATGTTCTTTTTGCTTAGAATATTGTTTATCCGCACGGTTTTGTACTGTTCTTTACTGAAAAATAGGTTGGTACAATGGAATCTGATGGTCAGTGGTTAATTACAGTGGATACTTTTGCGACTTGACACCTGTTACCTCCTGATTCTGAAATATACCATCATTGCCACGAAATTTCTGACTGAACAAACTTTGGCTCGTCTGACTGTAGGTCTCCTCTAAGAAAAAAACCCAGCACACTACATGTAAGCTTATGTTTTGTAATGGACGATGAAAAAACGCAGGCGACGTTTTCAATGTAGCGTGTCGAGGCAAGTTTTTGTTTTTTATTTTTATTCAAACTCCCTGTTTGCATTGAAGCAGTCGTCGACTTGACACCTGTTACCTCCTGATTCTGAAATATACCATCATTGCCACGAAATTTCTGACTGAACAAACTTTGGCTCGTCTGACTGTAGGTCTCCTCTAAGAAAAAAAACCCAGCACACTACATGTGTTTTGTAATGGACGATGAAAAAACGCAGGCGACGTTTTCAATGTAGCGTGTCGAGGCAAGTTCAAAACTAAAGCAGGAAGATACCAGGAGAGGAAAACGTTTTTGTTTTTTATTTTTATTCAAACACCCTGTTTGCATTGAGGCAGTCGTTATGAAGCGCTCCCCGGTGTTGCTCCTTCGATCGAATGCGACTTCCACCCGACTTATCGGATGTAATATTTTTCATTTACCCCCCCCCCCC
>NMRB01002123.1:21795-43951 GCA_002633025.1 Notospermus geniculatus | reverse complement strand
GGGGGGGGGGGGGGCATTTGCTCCCTTGTCCCTATGTCAGCTACGGGCGTGCAGTGTACTTTGACCTGACCGTCTTCCTCTACCTGTGAAAACACAAATGACCAAATTAGTTTACCCTGCTGAGGATCGTTTCTAATCAACACCAAGCGCTCGGTGAACCCTCGTCGCGGTGCCCCGAAATGATTAGAATTGATGGTGTGGGTAGCCATCCTTGAATGAGATAAGAGATCACAGAGAGTGTCATTGGGGCCAGTCAGTCGGATGAATCGCATCACTTGATTGGCTAGGCACGCCTGCGGCCCTTATGGTCGCCCTAAGGAGCATTCCTGTCATTGTACCATGTCGCAGGGGTCATTCGAGTCACCGTACGTGATGCTCGATGGTGGCCCAATTTGAAGAGGCTGATTAAGATCCGGTTTGAATCATGGGAGGGTTATGATAGTGTCCCCAGTTTGTATTGTGTGTGCGGATTCTAGTTACCACGTTCACAGACGAAACCAGGAACCTGGGGCCGTATGCATAAAACATCTTAAGTGTGAAATTTCCCTTAAACTATTGTTCCAAACAAAAGATAAGGGAAATTTTACACTTAAGATGTTTTATGCATACGGGCCCAGGAGTTTTCGGAAAGCCCCTGAAACGCCAACGCGAACGCCAAACCCCTTGTTCGATGCCACGAAANAATAGGAAGTTTTCGCAAAGCCCCCGAAACGCCAACATGAACGCCAATCCCATTATTCGATGCCACGAAGGGAGCAGCGAACAATAGGATAGGCGTTCGCGTTGGCGTTTCGGGGGCTTTGCGAAAACTCCCTATTGTCAAGAAGTGACATGTTGCGTGCAATTGTCCAGTACAGCACACAAGCACTTCTTTCGCGTGCAATGGTGGACCTCGGCTCCGATAGCCAGGTCGTTATTTCAGTGTTCATTACGTACACACGTTATATCGATTGTTACCATCGGTAAATGATGAAGTTATTGACAATCGAGGGGTGAACCCCAAGATCCATCTCACGTAAGGTGTATAATTAGTACAAAAATGTCGGATATATCGAACCAAACTGCACTTAGATTACATTCAAGGAAACAATAGCCTATCTGCCATTAATTAAGGGGAGTCTCTAATTGTCAATAATGTGGACGGAAGAACACAACAAATAGCGGAAAAACGATCAACCGGGCCCGGTTGTTCAAAAAAAGTGTTTGTCAGTATTAAACGTGGCGTTAGTGCTATCTTGGCATCATCTCCATCAGTTAGGCCCATTGCAGTTCCAATCAAACCCGTAGACTCGGATGATTATAGTAAACCCTCACGGTGTGCAAACACTAATTTCATATTCTCAATTGGCANATCATAACTCCAAATCTAAATCACACGAATTCTATGAATTTCATCAACGTTTTGCCCCCCACATCAATTTCTTCTTTGTCTCTTTTTAACATAGGATTTATTCCATCCGTTATTGGGCAATTTTCGCGGAGTTCAATCTCATTTCAATTCATTCATTAATAAATCCATTTCGATGAGATGTTATTTTTTTACCCGCTCTCTATGCCGAATATCTCAATTGGTAACACGCCAACTTGTAAGAAATTGTGAAAAGAACATAGAGGATACGGGAGGAGAAATTTTCACGGCAATAATTTTTGACGGCTGTCAGTGTGGCCCTAACTACTCATATACAGTACAATAGAAATTTTTAATAAAAAAAGTGCGCGTGAAAAGCAATATTCCCTGTCATCTACCCTGTCACAGCTTAGTTGTTGGCAATGTCTTAGGACATACTTTTCAAGGAGTATCAAGCACCATCGCTCATTCCCCGGGGTAAACTTCCCCAATTTCATCTTCAGATCTTGACAGGACATCAAAATTATTACCAGTCCACCAGGAGTCACATCGGGTCGTAACCAGATAACATGCGTCGGAACAAGCGTGTGATTCATCGTTCTGTTAACACTGAAAAAACATTAGTCTCACGTACACCCCGCGGTATCAATGGTGAAATCTGACTTGTACCAATTGTTAACTTTGACTATTAGGCTTTGACTCGTACCATTGTCCAATAGTTAATTGTGACTCGTACCAATGGTCCATTTCAACTCGTACCAATGGTCAACTTTGACACGTTCCAATGGTCAACTTCAACTCATACCAATGGTCGACTTTGACTCGCACCAATGGTCAACTTTGACTCGTACCAATGGTCAACTTTGACACGTTCCAATGATCAACTTTGACTCAACTCGTGCCAATGGTCAACTTTGACTCGTTCCAATGGTCAACTTTGACTCGTACCAATGGTCATTTCAACTCGTACCAATGGTCAGAACTGACTATGACTCGCACCATGGCCCATTAAAACTTGAAGCTATGACACTGCTTCCTGAACCCGCGACAAGCTGTATAAAGGATCATGACGAGTGGAGCTATTTGTCTACCTGGATTTCCAATAAACCTTCTTCAACCGGCTGCATGATGACTAGCAATAACAAATAGAAGTTATGACTTACTTGCTTCCTGGTAAACATGGACAGCACTTTGTTGGGTGAAGTGATCATGCTCGATTTACTGCAGTGAAATGTGCGAATGTAATAAAAGTAGGGAGAGTTTCCACCGGTAGAAACACGGTCGGTAAACAGGGAAAGTAGGAAAGATCTGCACACAGCATATCGTCTATGTCGTCTGCTCACCGACGCTCAACATCGGTGTCAAATTGATGTAATAGTGAGGTTTCGCAAATCTGACGAAACACGAAGTACGAAATACGAAATTGGACTTCACTTCCAAGACAACGTACCAAAAATTACAATTTGTTCCAGTATTGGTAAAATTACTACTATTTTTAACATTCCGTTGGGTATTCAGTGTTTTATTAAGGAACAAAGTACGAACTCTTTCGAATCCCTACGCAATTGCTTGTGCAACGGTCAGAAATTCATCCGCCTTGAACAATGCATATGCTCTGTGCAAAAGTAGTACCGGTCTAGGCATTTCCAGAATTTAATTTGGCAACGTTGAACTCTGGGTACGAGATTGATGAAAATAACCTCACTTCGTGAACAAAAAGCGTTTGGTGTTGCTTTTATGATACCGCCCAGTCCACACAGCTGTGTCGACAGAGTCGGTGTCTGTGGCATTCGATCCCGATGATCTCACTAGAGGCGCTTGTCGCCATTGCACTTTTTCCTCCGTGGGGCGAACACACCCTGGGAGACATGAAATCGACAGCGGATTTCACCTGAGTACATTTTTAACCAAGCGACGAACAGCATGAATGCGGGAGAATAGACGTTTTTTAATGCAAGTGCAGTCTATTATACGGAGGACATCAACTACGTGTATGCCTTTTAGCTTTTTATTTCAAGCGTCTCATCAAACATATTTTTTATCTATTTTTGGCCTCATACAATATTTAAACTGCTTACATATGACGTATGAACAATTGTGAAACCGGGTTATTGAACAACGAACACTTAATCATTCGAAAGTAACGGCAACTTAACAGCTTCCTACAACAAACCTGAAGCAGGCTAATGCATTTTATTTTACCATGGATCTCTAAAATGATGTGTGTCAATTGATGAACTCAACGAATCAACAGTCAAGTGTTAAATCAGTGTTGAATTTTCTCTTGTTTTCACAGGCCATACTTGGGTATGTTCCGAGAGTGATGGCACCCAAGTGGGAGTCATCAAACCGCCGGGTAGTTACACAGCATGTCAATTTGATGATTATGTTCGTGAAATGCACTTTTATGAAGGGTGAAATGGTTGATTTCGAGCAGAGAGTCTCCAGACTGGACCCGTCTAGAAAAAATAATGCCTGAATGAATTAAAGGTGCTCTAGTTCGAATTGTAAACATTACGGTGTGCCACCTATTTTCAACTTCTGGAACTAACAAATCAGATCGGTTAAATCTCGCCTTTCACAACTTTTTTTTTGTTTTTGAGCGTAAAATCATAAATATATTTCAGTTACAAGAATATTTATCAAGAGAGATATAAAAATAGATAACATTAATGTTTTGGTATACATGGTGCTGCCACCTGTCCGAGGAAAAAATAATTATTATAATCAACCATGTAAATAAACAAACCGTAATGTTTACAATTCGAACTAGAGCACCTTTAAGTTCTCGAGACAAGAATTTCCCTGCGCGTGTTCTTGTATTAAAAGGTGCTCTAGTTCGAATTGTAAACATTACGGTTTGTTTATTTACATGGTTGATTATAATAGTTATTTTTCCTCGGACAGGCGGCAGCACCGTGTATACCAAAACATTAATTGGATTTGAGGATACCACAGCCACGAATACGGCAGTGACATCAGGTGCACACTGCAAAGTTTTGTGGCTGTGCCATTTCAAATAACGCTGTGCCAAATTTTCAAATACGACTGAGCGTTGTGTCCGTGTAGCTAAGTAGTGACTGGGGGACATCCTTGTAGCCATCATCATTAACGACAGCGATCCAGGATAGTAAAAACACGATGTTTATGACGTTCTGATCCCACTTTTTTTCTTCTGGAGTATCTCGTCATTATCTTATCAACCTGCACCGAGTACCCTTAAGGTAGACGTGTGGAATTAATTCTGTGCTGAGGTATTCCGGTGCAATGCAATATTGCTTTTGCGGTGACATTTATAAAGAAAAGTCAACTTTTCATCACTGAAGTTATTTCGTAGAAAATATCATGACTGACAATCATAGTGACTAGAGATAGGTAAAAACAACTCGTTTTTATTAGTTACCAGTGTCTATTTTTCTAGTTTTTTTGGGGGGGAAGTGCCAAATTAGTCTCCAATGACCCGTCTTCAGCGCTGTTGAAGGTGTTTTTTGCAAGCTTTGCTGGTATATTTCATTTCACACTAAACAGAGCCTCTTCAGGCCTCCCTACTCCAATAAAACCAGGAAGACTTCAGACACAGGACTATTGAAAGGGGCATGGGGATCCTAGCTCACTGCCTCAATAGGGGTCACTAGTGGCGAAGATTAAATGAAAGTGACATCCAGGTCCTGATCAATTTCCCACACAAATGGCGTCCATTGTACAGGACCTAGTTGCGGTGTGTGCTGCCCTCTATCACAGTTATGATCCCCATTGCTTGTCCAGAACTATAGTCCCTGTGTGCCTACCTTACAAGGTGACACTTATCGCTCGTTTCACCTTTACTCGGGTGACGAGAACTTTCATCGAGACTGGTGAGAAAAGGACACGAGGAATGTGTCACAGCAAACATGACATCATCGCGTATATCAAATTCCGATATTTCCCATTAATTTCTACAACTGGAATGCACTTTGTCGATTCATGACATTATCAGCGTAATGAAAACCCCGCACTGTTCTTCCATGGAGAAATTTCACAACTCTATCTTAAAAAAAGATCGGTGGTAATCACATTCTGGTTCCCAAAGCCGCCGCTAGGGCTAGAAGGCTTCGGTATTGGCCGCCATCTTTGCGGCATAAAACCTGTCGCGGATCTATTTATACATGTAGATCATCATGTTGATATCATTGGTTATTTTTAGAATGGGGATGACCCCAGGCGCGGATTCAAGGGGGGACGCACGCCCCCCTTTCGGCCAACAAATCTGTAAAATCGACCGCGAAATTCTGAAGTTTGGAGCAAATCATTGAAATTCACCGCAGATTTCAATGTTTCTAGCACAGTGCGCCCCTCTTTTCCGAAATCGTGGATCCGCCCCTGGCCCTAGCCGGGGTGCTAAATGTTACCGAACATGCCGCATCGCGCGAAATGGCAACACCGAGGAAGTTTCTTGATGAAAATGTTTGTGTGCGTTGCAAATCTGTAACAAAAGCTTAAAGCGAATCGATAGCGGATTTTGTTTACATTTGGCTGGTGTTTGTAAACACAAAATTCAGCCAATCAAAATGCACGAAAATTTCTTTGTTGACATTCTGGAGAAGTTTGTTTACATTTTTGCCTGAAAATTCGTCCCCTTTCAAATTCTATTTCTAAATCAAATTTTTTCGCTTTCGATTCGCTTTAATAAGATCATCGTCGTTTTATTTGACCGGGGAGAATGAAATTTTACGGGAAATGGAATCCTAAAATGACGTCAGCAATAAAATGGTGGCCAATACCAAAGCCTTCTAGCCCTAGCGGCGGCTTTGGGAACCAAAATAACCATCTTCATACACCGCGCAGGCGCATGTGTTAGAACAAAAACCAATTACAATGAGGTAGATTTGATGGACGTAGGATTAAAATGGTTCTTAGATTTCTAAAAACGATGCTGTCAATCAAAATATTATGTCCTTAATGGTCTTAATATCCTCGTTGAATTTCAAGGACGCAACTTTGATGGATTAAACCCGTGATGGTATTCTCAATCAAAACGGTAAGCCAATGTTGACAGGTTTAAAGCCAGACGTTCACGAGCCAGAGCTACCCTAGCCGTCGATTCACGTTTTTGTTCGAATACGATTTGAGAAAGTTTGTTAGCAACACTAGATGATGAAAAACAAGTGTTGTGGTCACAGCCGATCATCAATCAGATTATTCCACATGGAAGCATGCCACTTTTACGACGTGACTTTTTAACTCATGTTTAAACTCGTACCCAGTGTTTAGTTGGCCATAGGATGGTATAGATCCACTAAACACTGGCATAATTGGCGCCCGATCTGAAGGATAATCAATAGACGGCGCTGTTTGACGAGGGATCGAATCATAAGCCATCATCACAGGTTGAACCGACGCCGCCATAACACACTTTTTGATTGGCTATGATACGTGTTCAAAATGTACCTGTGTATTCATACTTTTTCGGATTAGAAAGTCTTAGTCTTCAAGATCAACGCTGTTTGCAAATTATCACACACCTGCAAGTGTGCACTCACGTTTCAGACATTTTGAAGGTTATATAATCCAGTTGCTTCATTTAAGCTACATGTAGCTGAAAATCACTAATTTGGTCCGTTTACCCAGCAAGTCGCACGGCAGTTTCCGAGCCGGGATTCCCCGAATCGCAAACTAACGCCGTCTGTTGGTCATACTTTGAAGCTGGCATGAACTGTAGCAGTTTCTGACCGCGGATAACGTAGTGGGTAGCGGTTTGAAACTGCAGAGGGAGTTTAATTCATGTTCGAACAAAAACACGAATCGGCGGCTAGAGTGGCTTTCAGGAACGTATGACTTTAATTTGACATCATTGGCCATTCTTTCTAACAGTGATTTACACTGTTTATCAAATGTTTCAAATCGTTTTGTTTCCATGGCTATATGGCTTGATGCTGATTATTTCATGGCACATAAGAGGAACTATGTTTGACTACCCCTAGACAGCAATCTTATAAAGCAGCAAAGTTTATCAACATAAATCTGCCGTCCATGGGGTTATCCACATCATATCAATAAAAAAATGTTTTAATTTGTTTTGTTACCATGGTTATATGAGTTAAGGCTAATTATTTGATGGCAGATAAGAGGAACTACATCTATTCACTAAACCTGGACCAAATCTTTTAGGGCCGTATTCAAAAAGGGTGTTTAAGACTTAGACGCGTGTAACTTCGTCAAATGCATGGTGGAAGTGTGTGCATTTAGTGAAGATACACGCGTCAAAGTCTTAATCGCGCGATGATCACCCTTTTTGAATACGGCCCCATACGTTGAGTTCTTATAACAGCGAGGTTTCGCAAATCTGACGAAACACGAAGTAAGCCTACGAAATACGCAATTCAACTTCATTTCCAGGGCCTAATGTATTTCTGGAGATGGTTGGTGCCACAAATGTCCCTGCTGCCAGAGCGTCTTTTAGCATATCATGTAAGACCGAGAGAGTTATGGTGCATCTTGAATTTTTAAATTCCCACTTCGTATCTACGAAGTGGGAACGAAAGGTTCAAAGTAACATACACCGTAACTCTGTCGGTCTAACGCCATACGCTAGACGCTCTTGCAGCAGGCGATATTTGTGGTACCAACCATCTCCTGAAATACATTACGCCATGGAAATGAAGTCCAATTTCGTATTTCGTACACGTCAGATTTGCGAAACCTCGTGGGCCACGAAATTATTCTCAGTGTCATTTTTGACTGTCACGACTAATTCCCTTTAAGAGATTTACCCGAAGTCTCATGCCAACAGCGTGATTCGAACCAGGAACCTCCTGACCGCTAGTCAGTGACCAGAGCTACTAGACTACCGCGGCTCCGGTTCCAAAACAGCAAATTTTACCAACATAAAAACTGTCGCTTCTGGGGTTGTCCACGTCACATTAATTGACGGCATGAATGTGAACCTAAATTCAAATCGGCTACTTTGAATGTGATGTTGTGGTCTGGAGGCAAACCGGTGTTGCTCTAAGGCCAGGAATCGCCATTCCCACAGCGACTGAGACGTGTTTAATTAGAAGAGACCGCAGGCTTTGAAGATTTCTACCCGCAGCAACAGGAACCCCATACCTGGCATACTAATTGACTCTCACGTCTACAGCTTCACCTAAGAGTGAGAATTAGTCAACGGCACGATCTCAGCCAGAGTGGTGTATCTAGTTTTACATTATTTGTAACTAATAAGTCTCGAAGTATCGGTGAATTTATTTAATTCGATAATATGTCTATGGATCCTATCTGGAGGGTAGCATTTTACTCGAAAAATATCTCGAGGCGGTGTTTGAAATCATCATTGAAATCCTGGGAATATCAGATCTCTACTAGAAAGTGCCTGAGGAAGACCCCGGTTGGGGTCGAAAATTTACGAAATTCGGAGACGACTTTTACTTTTACTATCATTTTGTGTGTCGTTTTGTGTGCTCTATGTTAGATATCTACATGTAGGAATATCACAGGTTCTTAAAGCTAGGCGCACAAGAGCTTAGCCGTTGGCACAGCGTTATCCGAAATTGCACAGCAATTTTGCACTGAGCGCGTATACGTGGCTGTAAAAAAGGGGTTCGGTTGAATATCCCTTGGTTCCTTCAATTAGGGGGTCTAATTGCATGAAAAATCCAAAAAAAGGGGTGAAAATATGATGGTTCCTTCCATTAGGGGCTCTAATTGGATGAAAAAAGCCCGCAGAAGGTGTGGAAAATTTCCCTTGGTTTCTTCCATAAGGGGCTATTTTTCAAACTTAGGAACAAGCATATGTGTACCCTAAAATTAAGGAGTGGCGAGGGGGGAGGCGGGATAATTCTGAGCACTACTCATCTCTGTGCGCCAAGCTTTAGCGGCCTTAACTTACTTCAAAACGTGACTTATGATAGAAAATAATTCCGGAATAAAGTGTAATTGATCCAGGACCCATCTCCCATCTCGAGTGATTGCCACTGACCTTCATATTGATCTAAATAAAATCCCGAGTTTTGAGATGAAGCTTTGGCGATAATGGATTGCCTGTTGTGTGACACGCGTCTGAGGTTAAAGTGTGGGTTTCCGCCGGGGAGGGGGAGCATTCTACCGTAGCATTCTGAGATAATCAAGAGTTGTTTAGAGTGCTACAGTACGCATGAGGTGACTCTTTATCCCTCCCCAAATTGATCAGACTGGTGTCCCGTCCAACCTATATATAAGCTCCGAGGCTGGACTGATACTATGTCGAAACATTAGCTGACAAAATGGCCGCCATACTTTCCATCGCTTGAGAAGTTCAACGTTCTTAGGTACGACTCGGCGACGTGACCATCCGACGACTGCAGTGCCGCCCAACGTCTTTCTTACATGTAGCTATTACGACTCCAGATCGTCCCAACGTGTTTCTCGGCTACGACTCGAGATTACATCCCAACGACCAAAGGTCATGAGTAATAGTCTTTATATTGTAATGTCTTAATTTGCGGTGATAACCGCCCATACTTTTCGACAACGAATTTACCATGTTTACAGAACGTTTCGTTGCGCTTTCAATTGTTCTAAACTAACAAATGGAACCCTCGCAAGCTCTCAGAGACGACCCCGGCCAATTTCGAATGCGTTGAATAATTTAAACACCCATATATCTGTCAGAGTAAAACAAACAAGAAAGCATCGCGGCTACTATATCATCAATTCTAATAAAAGCTGCCCAAGACAATACGAATGCCCTGGAGGTTTTCCGAAACTCAAGGAGAATTACCACTGTGTTGGCGTTGATACAACCGTACGGGTCCAACATATTAGTCAATCGGACGGTCTAACTCGTCATGAATATATGGATATGTATTGGGTTCCAATCCAAACCTCTTTCTACATGCCTGGACAAACTTTTGTGCATGTAAACCTAAACTCCTCCCGCAGTTTCAAACCGGTCCCCACTACGTTACCCGCGCTCTGAAACTGCTTCAGTTGATGCGTTCCTCAAAGTATCACTAATAGACGGCGTTAGCTGTCCGATTCCGAGATTCCCCGCTGGGAATCTGCGGCGAGTATGAATATACATCTACAGTGTACATTTTGTACACGTTTCTCAGCCAATCAGAAAGTGTGTTGCGGCGGCGTCGGTTAAACCTGTGATGATGGATTATGATTGGATCACTCGTCAAACAGCGCCGTCTATTGATAATCCTTCACGTTTGGCACCAATCAAGCCAGCGTTTAGTGGGTCTACACCTCTGGGCCAACTGAACCCTGGGGACGAGTGTAGACTAATGTAAACCAAGAAAACGCAGATTGCTTCTTCACCACTACGGTAAAAGTCAGCTTCACCAACAGCACAGGAGCTTCGATAGCCTGGTGTCGTTATCACGTCCGCTTAGCAAGCAGCAGGTCCCGGGTTCAGCAGCCTGGGCCATAGAGGATTGATCATCCCTGGCTTCTTCGTCCGTTGCATGGGACAGTAAGCGTTGGTGCCTTGCACCTTGTGCCTTTGCAAGGGCAAGTAAAAGACCTCATCCTAGTGAGGGACATGAGTAGCTTCTCAAGCCTTGAGATGGCCTCTTCCACACTTACAAGGGCCAGGGCCAATGATGCTTTGTCTTTGGCCCTGATGAAAAAACCCTCCAATCTAATACCAACGGAATTGGAATTTGTATATTTGTGTATTTTTTGGAATATGAAATATGAAATGACTATATTTCTTGTCATTTGCTCATTCATTTGGTTCTCTAAATAAATCTACAACACTCCAAAACTGTAATACCAACGCCACCAACAGAATCACCAACGATAGGCTACCGCCAACATCACCAATTAACCACATCTCCACTAACAAATCGCCTACCAATGTGGGTAATACGAGACTGGATGTCTGAACGTCTCTGTCATGTGGAACCCAGGTCAGAATGGGTGGCAAACCACACCAAAACCGATATTATCATTGTGAAGGAAGAAAGCCCTGGCAAGGTCGACGAATTCAAAACACAACCGAAGCAAGAAAAAGAAACCCTTGGACCAATCGAAAATGCATTCCATTCCATCGCGGGCAACTGATCAACTGATGACGTATTTTTCTTTCCGGGATAATAAGAATCCGCTGCATCTTTTTCGGGGGAATCTGGATGCTGAGGGTATCGTGATGATTATCTGAATCAAGATTCAGACCTCGTCATCAATTCCGCTGTAATTATCTGCTCAGAAATTCCAATACCTATTTGCCCTTTATTGTTCAGCAGGCTGTGTGGTGTTGTGATAGACGGGATTTAATGATAGGTAACTTCTTTACAAAGCTAACTTTGTGCCACGACAAAAGATTGTCACCTCATTACCGGTATCACCAAATGACCAGCACATTCATAAGAAACACTGAATCTTCGTGTTGGGGAAAGATTGACGGTTTTCTTTCCGGTAGGGATGCGGGAGAATGTCAGTGGTGGTGCAGTCAGCATTGGATGCTGTATGACGAAAAAGGATTTGATGAGGTGTTGCAGATGAGGAGANCGTCTGTATCTACCTTGATGAGGTGACGATATTATCCACGGTCCTGAGCCAACAATTACACTTGATGACATTTCTGAAGGGATGATTGCCGGAGCCTTATTGCATTATGCTGCATTGATGAACGAGGGAGGAAGTATTCATGAAGACTAGTGATTGATCTGTGTGCAGCCATGGGTGAGTGCATCTTCAACCATCAAGGTTTATGTCATTACGCCATCATGCTAGCGACATGGCCGTATTTGGCTTGTCAAAAATAAAAATTAGGCAGGCTCGGCATTTGACTGCCTTTAAAGGCCTGTCTACACCATCAACATTTTCAAAACATTTCTGCGACAAAACATTTTGAAAACTGTTTTGGAAACGTTGTGGTTTGTTTCGGGGTTGGTGTACACTCTGCAACATTATCAAAACATGTTTTCAAATTGTTTTGCAAAAGGTGCAGGTCCAGTCCACATGGTGCAACAAACCGAAAATTAACAACGGTGTTTGGAAATGTTGCAGCTGGATGTTTTTGAAATGTTTTGGAAATGTTGATGGTGTAGACAGGCCTTTAGTCCCAAAAAGCCCAATTCCAATAAACCAATGAACCAAAATGACGTTTCGCAAATCTGACGAAACACGAAGTACGAAATACGAAATTCAACTTCATTTCCAGGACCTAATGTATTTCTGGAGATGGTTGGTACCACAAATGCCCCTGCTACCAGTGCGTCTTATCATGTAAGACCGAGAGAGTTATGGTGCATCTTGAATTTGTAAATTTCCACTTCGTATCTACGAAGTAATTCGGCTGTAATAGCGGCTTTTGATTGCTCAGAACTCACCAGCGCCGTTCATAGGTACCAGTAGTAGTTTTATTTTAAAAATCTGCAGCTACAATTTAAAAGGGCCAAGACCCTAGGGAATTACTGGCCATATATACAAGAAGCCGTCTTTTGGGGATACTACAATTATTCCCCCTACAATGCCAGCGTATAGTGGACTAATGGAAATAAAAAGTTAGTTAAAGTTTAGGTTTATAGTCTGATATTAGGGAGGTTTAGAAATCAAACGATAAACGTAAACATTAACGACAACGATATTTTTGCACCGAAAATGCAATATAAAATCTGGTGAATGTGTAGTATGAAAAATAACGTTATCGTAACGTTTATGTTTATCGTTTGATTTCTAAACCTCCCTATTAACTACGGTAGAGGTTGTCATCAGACTTTACACATTAACCCCAGTCTGTCCTGAAACCTTTCAGTGGAACTCAGTTGAGCTCCCCATTCAGCGCTACAATCGAACATTTCCGACCGGTACCCATCTGGGTGGAGAGAGGCAGTGAGGCAAAGAGACTTGCCGAAAGTCTTACGCCCAGTGGGAATCGAACCCTGGACCTTCTGACCGCTAGTCGGAGACCCGAACCACTACACCACCGTGGCTCCCGGTGGGAATAAACTGGGATTGTGAGCGAATGACTCCAGTTACATTCACTATCTGAACAATGAGTTTCTTTTGCTTCCCGTGAGATCCTGTATCGTTAATCCATTGATATGATGAGAGAGATGACAGCTGAACAACCATGAAAACATTACGTCGGTTTGTTGGAAGGGAAGCTAAGGATTACCCAACAAGCCAAGAGAGCTCAGAGCGTGGCAAAACCTACTACGATCATCTCAATCAAAGTGATTTCAACGTTTGTAACGTTTTTGGTTGTTGCTGTTACATGTAGATTAAATTAACTGCACTGCGGTTGTCAACAATGGGATAAGAAAAGACAAATGCAAGGAATGAAGATGGGGCAGTTCAATTCGTTCCAATCGCCATTAGTTCCGTTCCGCATTTTATGATGGCTCCACTCACTACTAGTATATCGGAATAATGGAGATAGGTGGCGCTGTGAGGAGTTTGGGGCAGTTGTTTTGGTCACGTGACAACAACGTCACGTGACAAACCCCGTCTTTGTTTGTCACTGTTTGATCGTTTATATTCTATCACCTTAAAGGGAATTAGACGCGGCAGTCAAAAATGACACTAAGAATAATTTCGTGGCCCACGAAATTCACAATTTCAAAATTACAAATTTCGTAGTTTAGCTGATTAGATCCCTAGGTAAGCCTAGATTTGCAGTTGACCGTGTTCTAAATGCTATTCGAAGGCAGCAAAGCCCCAGCAGTTGCGCAAATATGCTCTTAATGGACAATAAATTCCCGATGTGAGTACTGTAATAGATTCAAGATGGCGGCGTTTGAATCTCTATTCAGACACCTTGACTGACACGACCAGTTCGCTTAATTAATCTTGTCACCATCGGTGCAGCCTTGAGCGTGTGATATCATATCACGCAGGCTGTTGATACAGCATGCACTACAAAGCAGATACTAATCCCCATACGGGATTATCTCGAGGTGATTTATTTCAAAGGTAGGATTTGATAAAGTCATATACGTCAAACAAGTCATGGCCGATGATATCGGTACATGTAGGTAAAACTACGACGATTTCTCTTTTCAAAGTAGTTCCGTCAACATCGGAACTAGACTTAAAAAGGAGCACGGTATTGGATCTCAAATGCGTTATTTGACTGCCGACGTAGAGGGAGCCACCTAGCAGCAGTAAGACGAACTACAAAAATGCATTACAAAATGTACGTAGTAAATCGGGTCAATTCGCCGACAACGTAGTTAATCCCTGGGTTGGAGAGTGATGCGGTGGCGCCGGCTGTCGAGCAAAAGTGGCAATACCGTGGTCCTAAGACAAAGACCCGAGTCACAAAATGGTGGTGTTTCTATACGTCGTGGGGTTGCAACTAAAAAGCGTGAAAGCTAATCCGGATATTGATGTCATGCGGAGAGGAAGCGCCGAAGACAATCAGTCACAGTTGGTAGGGAATAGGTCCAGATGCCATTATGACAAAAGTATTGGCAGGTATCACGAACGCTTCCAGATCAGAATGACAATATGATCAATAGTGGTTGCGCATCGGGGCTCCTCCGACTCCCACGTTTTAGGAACTCGTGACGCCGAAAAGTACATTACGATCCACGACCCCTACTGCGGGCCCACGAAACGTATTGGGCCTGTTAGATTCATCCTGAGAATATCAGGCGTTCTTACTGCTCGCTCCCTTCGTCACCGCAGACGAAGAGGAGCGAGGTAAAAACCCCTGCTGTGGGAGGATGGTTAGATTGGATACCCAGTTTTGGAAGACGGTATATGCAAAATGGTTGAATGTTTGTTTGGAAAGCATTATTCATGAGTGGTGTATGTAATTTCATGAAGATTAAACCAGGAAATCTACTTCAGCTTTGTATATAGTGGATGTATACAGCGAATGTACACACTTGGAAGTATAGTAGGGTGACACCGTGTATAAACTTTCCAGCATTTGAAAAACATGAATCGTCGATTTTGAGTCGTTGTCTGTGGTTTCGATATCGCGGGAAAACTCTGCGACAGTTTGTGTAAATAGAAAGGACTAATGTAACTCTCAATGAGCATCTTATACTCCCCCTCAACAAGCTTCAGAACCTCTTAACCTCAGTGGCATCTATCTTGAGGAACCTGCAGAACTAACGCTATAAAGGGAGTAAGAAATAAAAGTGGAAAATAATAAGAAGTGGGAAATTTTGGAATTTTGCGCGAATTTTTCAATTTTTCAAATTGGGGGAATTTTTTTCCTAATGACTTGACATTTTGTCTGATTTTTCGTGGTTGTAGCTAACAGCGTTCAGGAGATACCACCGAAAGAAGGTTTTCACAGTCGCACGCTGTCATTCTTTGCCAGGCTCGGGAGTGGGACAAGTAAGTGGACAGGACATTAATACCCCCAATCCCATTGTCTTTAACTCAGGATTTAGTCCTTTTTTCCGAGTTCAGGAATGGGATAGGCAAGTGGGAGTTTAAGGGGTCGTTTCTTCGTTTCTGGTTTCGTTCCATTTCTTATTTTACAAAAACCCCTTGACGCGACGTCGTCATTACGTTGCTTCGTACAACCTCTCCCAGCGCCGCCCTGTCGGGGTAAAAAGTTATACTGCTTCCCCATTGCAGCAACGAGCAACATAAACAGGCTAAAGTTGAGAAGAAACTGGATTCATGAGTTTGGCTAAACCACATTCAATTTCTTGTTCCCGTTCCTTATTCCTATCAGTTTCCGAAAACATTAACGAAACATCCATCACGACTATCGCAATCACACCTTCATTCCATTCACCAGATGACTTTGACCTCGATGTATGTGACGTGAATTCCGTCCGATATGTTGATCACGCTACAAGGTTATCCTGATTACGACCGTACGCTGAGGATTAAGAGTTATTAATGATATCCGATACGAATAATTTGATCTCAATAATTTCTTCCCGAGTTTGACTGATGTTCCCGCATTCGTAAACATCAGTGTCTTATTTGGGGATTTTCTTGCATTTGAAGACATCCTGATGCGTCGATGAAATCGACAGAGATTCAGATGTGTCAAACTTAAGTTGTCATCAATTAAAATGACATCAAATTTCCTGTGCAACAAGATCTCACATTACTAAACGCAGCCTGCGGCAATGAGGTACCGGCAAAACTAATCCGCACGCGGCGCTGACTATCAACCAAGGCCGACCGCACAGAAAGTCCGATAACGCTTTCGGTGCCTATCGGCGGTTTAGTTAATGGGAAAATGCGTTATAACTAAAGGCGCCGGTAGCAGTATCGGACTTTCTGTGCGGTCGGCCCAGGTCATAACTGCGTCGACGAAAGTGAGGCCAGTTAATTCTGAAAATAGCAGTGCACACCCTACAAAATATACTTCAAGGCCAAATTATACCTAAAACATTCCATTCAATTTCTGATGGTACGTACCATCACATTCAAATACAGGGTGGGCCAAAAACGCACAAGCATACTTCCACCACCTTCAATCCCAAAGGAACCACCGGTAAAAATGGCCAGAAAATCTTTCTAAGAGAAAAACAACGCCAAGATGCCTTGATTCCATCCAATGGTGACATTTTGAACTTTGACCTTATTCCATCCAATGGTGACATTTTGAACTTTGACCTTTGTGACGTTGAAATGTAGGTCAAATAAAAATGATGGATAACTCGGTATTTTATATGCTCACCCGGGTGAGCTAACTAAATATTCCTCTGAGATTTACTCGGGGCCATTGACTATTCTGAAAATTCCGCACAATCTTCACCTTTTGCCAAGCTGAGCAATGCAATTCACCAAATACCGAAAGACAAGGACGGACAACTGACTGATTAGCAACAGAGGCTATTCCCAATTCTTCACCTAATACACTTGATTCGCTGACCCTTCCTCCATAGTAATGGTGCTTCCATCGAAAACAGCCATAAAACATGACTGTGTTTAGTTTTTATTCTACCCCCTCGGGTTTACCGCAGCTAGGAAAGTAATATCCGGCTGACTGTCAATTATGGCCATCTGGTGTTTTTCCTTTATTTTCGGCTTCGTGTTCGAAGTTTATTGGACTTTCGCACTGTTTTTTTAGCTATTAGTAAGATTTCATGTTCTGCTCATTCTAGCCATGCTCTCTCTTTTTCTGCCAATCGGCATGTCTCGGGTATATGGCACGCCAAAGCGGAATTTATTCAACCCTGCATAGATGTGAAACATTGCAAAATATAGTATAGTGTGGTATTACCACAACAACTTTACAACGTACATGTACATGTATATCAACATTCCAACAATATGACAATTTGAAATACATGTATTGTGCAATAATGGACATCTATTTGACAAGGTAAATAAATTCCGTTTTGGCTTGCCATAGGTGCAAACTCGTTATTCTCGCCGACATTTTTCCATAGAATTGCGTTGGCCATAAACACCACAATACGAAAAAAATTTCTTGAAACATGACCGTTTTGTTTTTTTTAGTTCATCGTATGATTTCCCACTACTCGGTTCTCTAATCACCTATCCCTAATCGGTCAGCTAAGTTTCGCAGCCAGTAAGATATATTTTCCCCATGACACATGTCCCTGACATCATCCATGTAATACACACGTGTTCGAAATAAACTAGGAAAATTACGCCAGTACATTTTCGTGAATCGCGATAGGCCGAGACTCCGTCCTTTTGTAACACTAGGGAGCATAGGACACTGTCAACATTTCAAGACACATGTTGCCGACACAACTGGAAACAAAAATTTTGGCCTTCTATGCACTAGACACATGTCGCGACACATGTTGTTAAAAGTGAGCGGGAAAGCAGCATTTTGGAGGGAAGATGGACGATTCGAAAAGGAGAAGATGTGTTGTGTTGTGTTGGGAGCTGCAACAATGTTTGGCAATTGTTGCACACAGGAAAAAGCTCCTCCACCTGCATTTGATCACTCCATTGCTGCTGCCATTTTGTTCAAGTCGTATGACTACCGGTAGATCAGCTGATTCAAATACGATTTATGACTGATTAGAACTTGGACACATGTTGCTAAAAAATTGATTCTGCAAATACTTTACTACATGTATCGACACATGTTGCTAAATTTTTTGCTCTGTACACACTGTCAACATTTTCAACAACGTGGTGTGTCGGCAACATGTGTCGATACACGTGTCTTGAAATGTTGATAGTGTACGTACACGTACACAACCTTAAGCCCGCCGCAATGGACCAAAAATGTTTGTACAACAGTGATCCTTGTGGCCAGCCTTTACCCGAACCTAAATGCAACCTGATCCGACAAATTATCGTCAAATTGATGAGCTATTGAATGACAAATAGACAGAATCAGCCAGCATCAGAAAGCTCATCCATGATATTAGCACCAATTACTCGTCTAACAACTGGTCATTCATGGCTTGGATAGGGATTTGGTTTTTCAGCCGGTGTGTTCTTGGTCCGACCAATTGGCCGTTAGTCGATCGTTAGTCACGTAAAGGAGGAAGGTTCGTCGATAGGAGAAAAAGATATCTGTCAGAATAGAATCGGGAATAAATCCACCAATCAGACAGTGAGAATCTGGTATTGCCCGTACGACCCCCGGATTATACTCTCGCATGCCGACAAGAAAAGGACTTCGTGTCTAACGATCGCGCTCATGACTTCGGACCTGCCGAATGCCGGTGTAATAGAACCTATAATGTCCCTCGATATGTGATGTTCCCCAACAATACATTTACGGATTAAGCGGCACCATTGAATTGGACTCTAGAGAGACCAAGACCTTAATCCTGTGACAAACAATGCAGGGGACATCAGAAAGACCGGGGTATTAGATTCTATCACACTTGTGTAACATATAGGAGCTGTCGGTCAGTTGACCAATAGGAGTCGCTACTGTCGCCAATTCAATGCCTAGCGGATGCATTCATGCTTGGTTAAGCACCAATCAGGAGAATTTTCTATTGTATTGGTCCGATAAAACTTTGCTGCCGTCTTTTGGCGTTGAACGCGGCTGACTGCTTCTATTGGTTGAATTCCATCAACACTATTGGGTTCTATCTGGCAGAAATTTTGTCTTGTGGTTCCAAAATCTGTGTTCAGTGCGCTATTCCATTCTGGAACTGTTGTAGACTGGTTCTCATCTTTGCCGCTGCACTCCCGCCGCGCTCATTCATTGTGGAACAAGCGCCGCGGGAGTTCAGCGGCAAAGGCGGGGACCAGTCTAGAAAAGTTGCCAAAACATGCCCCCACTGCTGCGGGGATCATGAGACGGGTAGTATCGAATAACGTCAACTCGATATGAAGATACGCCGCGAGGCCATTGAAATTACAATGGATTAGTCTAACATGATGGCCATGTCAAATAATTTTACATAAATCAGATCAGAGCCTAATACATCCTGACGTTCATTCAATACCTTGTACTCGTCACATATCAAAAGTTCGCCCCTTAATATCCTACTGTCCCTGCATTACCAGTCTCACCACTGGCGAATCAATGATAAGTTTGAAGTATCTGTCGTTCGCTGAAGGCGACTTACTGATTCATGTAGTGCTAGATCAGTAGGATCATCTCTCTGACTTGCTCTGCACACTGCAGTGCTTTATGACGTTATTCAATATCCTACCTCAAGGTAAAGTCCTTGGATTTGATTGGCCGATACGCATCACGTGGCCATGAAACATGTCACTCATGATTTCTATGATTGTCTGCACCACGATTTCACGTCAGGCCATCCACCTCTCGCAGACGTGATCTCACAGTTAAGTTACTGTTGAAATATCTAACTTGTTTGATTTTGGAAATCACGTGGTGTGAGCCGTGTCGCTGACATGGAACTCGCGGAAATACAGGTATGTTTTTTTGAAGTGCCGCAGTATGCATGAGGTATGGCTCAATATCCCTCTCCACCTTGATAAGACTGGTGTCCTGTCCAACCTATTTATACCCAGTGGTAACACATTGGCTGGACTGATACTGTGTCGAAACCTCAGCTGACAAAAATGGCCGCCATCTTTTTCATCACTTCAGAAGTTCAACGCGCTGTTATAGCGTGACTAACCCTTCATCAGGTAAGATAACATGCTTCAACTCATTCTCTTATGTGCAGCAACAGTCTCAATGTCTAATTCGTAACTTAGACCACTAAAATATACACGTACATGTAATATAAAAATTTGAACATTGAATCCTGTCGAACATGCATTAACACAACATCATGATCATGATCAACCTCGCCAACATGAATTAGTGCTGTGGTATGCATGCAGAGGCGCTTTAACCGCTGTAGCACACATAGTTTTTAGCTCACGGACATAGCTCGCAGAGACTCTGTAATCTCGCTGAGTTTTCCGGCAGTGTGCCACCAGCTGTAGCTCGAAATTACCCGCATCGACCGAAGGAGATGTTCGTACCCCGACGAACTTTCCCCAAGTCGCGACTACAGCAATGGTGAACGGACGGGCGACCTAGTTGCACCCACCTAGCCACTGGACAGCTCTTAAAAAGCTACTTGAGGAACTAGATCTACTGCAATTAGCACTAAACAGGACGTCTTCTCCCCAGATAGGTATCATTGAAAGCAACTGAGGCAAGAAATGTTACCTTATATACATGTGTACATGTAAGATTACAGTGTTTTGAGCCGAGAGCCGCGAACTCTATAACTTGGCTCGTTATCTGCTCTTTAAAGGATATTGGGCGATTTCTCTGTAATGCATGAGGAAACCAGAGCCGCCGGAGGAATCGTACGCTCTCAGAGAGAGTCGCCCTGTGTATAACATTATACCGGTTACTTTTCACTACCCCGTTTGCCAATGCCCCCAACAAAAGATTGACGGAATAGGCCGCGACCCGACGATGAGGAGGCACTGATAAACATGTCTTCAATCGAGTGTCTGCGGAAACGCTCGAAAACATTGTTTTTTCCGCGCCGTGGCCAACGCCACGAAAAAATGCTTTCGAGCGTTTCTGCGCACGGAAACGCTCCAATGGAAGCCGCCCTGCGACCGCGACACCGACCGCGGCAGCCGCTGTGTACAAACGAAAACGTCGTGGTCGCCGGTCGGTGCCGCGGTCGGTGTCGCGGTCGCGGTCGCGCTCTGTATAAACGGACCTTCATGGTTCCTTCTCGGAAAAAAGGCGATTCTTCTTATATAAGCACTAGCAGAAGACGAGAAAGAAAACGCGACCGGCTTAGACGGGCACCGTGCCAAGCCGGAGAAAAACAAGAAGATTTTATATCCAATTAAATCCATTAGCCTCGTTCATCAGAGAGAAGCAACTTGCTGATGAGGAAAACACAGCCATGTCGCTTATTGCTGCAATTCGAGGAAGCCGGAGTTTTAACAAGAATATCAGGTTTATAAGAGAAAGTTGCGACGAGGAATTTGGAATTCATTTGAAATTTACTTTATATTAGTTACTTACTCAGCCGCGTGTGAGGATTATTAGGAGGATATGCGACAAAAGAACTTGGGCTATAAAGGGCCACGGTATTTCCACGTTTTGTCGACAGACGGCGCCACCGGCGGTGACTGCATCATTCTCCAATACAGTAGTTTTGTCTTTCACCCCAGTGTTGGAGAATGCATGATTACAATACATGGCATACGTGGATACCCTAGGAACGAGAGCATTATCACCGAACACCCAAGAAAGCAAGCCATTGAGAAACACCCTGAATGAGTCAACAGAGAGGTTTAGAAATCAAACGACAAACGTAAACTTTACGACAACGTTATTTTTCATACTACACATTAACCAGATTTTATACTGCATTTTCGGGACAAAAATAACGTTGTCGTTAACGTTTACGTTTGTCGTTTGATTTCTACACCTCCCTAATAGGTCTCCCTTAACGTAGGATAGGGAAGGAATACCGTGGCTCTTTAATAGTGAGGTTAAGAAACCATACGTTAACGCTAACGCTAACGTTA